>CM070544.1:20999229-21215100 GCA_036346415.1 Raddia guianensis | reverse complement strand
CGTTGCATGTAAGAATCTGGTTTTGGGTGTCTCAAACCGTTCCGTAAATGTAAGAAAATTTAAGCAAGCTGAGGCCGGTGGTTGCAATTAATGCACCAGTTCGAGCGGACAAAATCACGGTGGTGTTCTCCGGGACGAACGTGGCCAATCCTCCTCCTGGCACGTAAGACTCACGTTTTGTGTATCTGAAACCGTTCCGTCGCTGTAAGAAAATCTATACAGTCCGAGACCCATGGTTGCAATTAACTCACCTGTTCTTGCATCCGAAATCACGGGTGGAGTTCATTGGGACGAACATGGTCGATCCTCCTCGTTGCAGATAATAATCAAGTTTCGGGTGTTTCAAACCATTCCGTCACTATAAAAACTTTCGGCAAACCAAGGCCGGCCGTTGCAATTAATGCACCAGTTCGTGCGGCCAAAATCACGGTGTAGTTTTTCGCGACGAACGTGCTCAGTCCTCGTCGTTGCACGTAAGACTCAAGTTTTGTATGTTTCGAACGGTTCCAGCACTGTAAGAAACTCTAACCAAACCTAGGCCGCAGGTTGCAATTAGTGCACCCGTTCGGGCGTCCGAAATCACAATGGAGTTTTTCGCGACGAATGTGTCCAGTTTTCCTCGTCGCACTTAACACTCATGTTTTGTGTGTTACAAACCGTTCCGTCACTGTAAGAAAATCTAACCAAACCTAGGCCAATGGTTGCAATTAATGCGCCAGATCGGGAGGCTGAAATCACGGTGGAGTTTTTCGCGACGAACGTGTCCTCGTATGTTTTGTGTGTTTCAAACCGTTCCATCACAGTAAGAAAATCAGTTCTGGCAGCCGAAATCACAGTAGAGTTTTTTGTGACGAACGTGCCCTCGTTGCTTGTAAGAATCTGGTTTTGGGTGTCTCAAACCGTTCCGTAAATGTAAGAAAATTTAAGCAAGCTGAGGCCGGTGGTTGCAATTAATGCACCAGTTCGAGCGGACAAAATCACGGTGGAGTTTTTCGGGACGAACGTGCGCAATCCTCCTCCTGGCACGTAAGACTCACGTTTTGTGTATCTCAAACCGTTCCGTCGCTGTAAGAAAATCTATGCAGTCCGAGACCCGTGGTTGCAATTAACACACCTGTTCTTGCATCCGAAATCACGGGTGGAGTTCATTGGGACGAACATGGTCGATCCTCCTCGTTGCAGATAATAATCAAGTTTCGGGTGTTTCAAACCATTCCGGCACTATAAAAACTTTCGGCAAACCAAGGCCGGCTGTTGCAATTAATGCACCAGTTCGGGCGGCCAAAATCACGGCGTAGTTTTTCGCGACGAACGTGCCCAGTCCTCGTCGTTGCACGTAAGACTCAACCTAGGCCGCAGGTTGCAATAAGTGCACCCGTTCGGGCGTCCGAAATCACAATGGAGTTTTTCGCGACGAATGTGTCCAGTTTTCCTCGTCGCACTTAAGACTCATGTTTTGTGTGCTACGAACCGTTCCGTCACTGTAAAGAAATCTAACCAAACCTAGGCCAATGGTTGCAATTAATGCGCCAGATCGGGAGGCTGAAATCTAACCAAACCTAACCAAACTCAGCTCGGACGCAACGTGGAGGCATATGTCGACGACGTCGTCATAAAAACAAAATCCAGATGCGATCTCATAACAGATCTGACCGAGACATTCGAGAGCTTAAGGGTTTATCGGATGAAACTAAATCCCGAGAAGCGTGTTTTTGGGGTTCCGTCTGGTAAGCTACTCGGATTCATCGTTTCCAATCGAGGGATCGAAGCCAATCCAAAGAAGGTCAACGCTATCATCAAGATGAAGCCTCCGACCAATCGAGCGATGTCGAAGCTCCTTTGGATGTATCGTGGCACTCAGCCGATTCGTTTCCCGACTCAGGGAGCGAGGCATGCCTTTCTTTAGGCTCTTGCGCCGACAAGACAATTTTCAGTGGACAGTGGAAGCACAGGAAGCCTTTCAAGATTTAAAGAGGTTCCTCACCACACCACCGGTGTTGGTCCCTCCCATGCCCTAGGAGCCCCTCTTAGTCTACATCGGCGCAACGACTCACGTCATCAGCAGCGCTTTGGTGGTGGAGCAAGATGAAGAGGGCTCCCTCCAGAAGGTACAGTGTCCGGTCTACTTCGTCAGCGAGGTATTGGACGAGTCTAAAACAAGGTACGCACAAGTTCAAAAGCTTACGTATGCTGTGTTACTCACATCTCAGAAGCTCAAGCATTATTTTCAAGAGCATGAAATGTCGGTGGTTACCTCTTTCCCGCTTGGAGACATACTCCATAATCGGGAGGCCACCGGGAAGATTGCTAAGTGGGCAGTCGAGCTTGGAGTCTTTGAAATAAAGTTCAAGCCTCGATTGGCCATCAAATCTGAAGCACTAGCCGATTTCGTCGCCGAGTGGACAGAGGCCCAAACCCCAGCAGCAAAGGAGAATCTCGAGTACTGGACAATGTACTTTGATGGTTCCCTCATGCTCAGCGGCGCAGGGGCTGGGATTTTGCTCACATCACCGACTGGAAAGAAGCTGCGCTACGTCCTCCAGATATTGTTTCCCGTCAGCAACAACGCTGCCGAGTATGAGGCACTCATCCACGGGCTACGCATCGCCATATCGTGGGATTCCCAACTCGTGCGGAAATTAGAAGACAAGTTCGACGGACTGGAGCTTACACACGTGCTCCGCCGCGACAACGAAGCAGCAGACGAGCTATTGCGGATGGGATCCACTCGGGCCCAGGTTCCGAGTGGTGTTTTCGTCCAAGAGCTACGCGCGCCGTCTATCAAGCTACCATCTGCACCAGGGGAAGATCAAGAAAAGCAGCCAGAACCCGATGCAGAGGTATTGTCAATTAGTCTCGGGTGGACTCAGCCTTACTTAGATTATTTTCTTCGCGATGAGCTGCCGGAAGATCGAAGCCTAGCCGAGTGCATCACACGCCGAAGCAAAAGCTATAAGGTAGTCGGGGACAAGCTTTTCTGAATAAGCAGTTCCGGGGTACTAAGGCGTTGCATATCTAAGCAAGAAGGCAGAGATCTACTCAACGACATCCACTCGGGAGAATGTGGGCATCACGTGGCAGCAAGCACCCTAGTGGGAAAAGCCTACCGGCAAGGATTCTTTTCGCCAACCGCGGTCACAGATGCGGAAGACATAGTACGCAAATGTGACGGGTGTTAGTTCTTTGCACGGCAGATTCACATTCCAGCCCAAGATCTGCAGACAATTTCGATCTCATGGCCCTTCGCCGTCCGGAATCTAGACATTGTGGGCCCCCTTAAGCGAGCGCAAGGCAGATTCACTCATGTTTTCATCGCCATCGACAAGTTTACCAAATGGATTGAAGCCAAGCGATTGTCGTCATCACGGCGGCCAAAACCTGTGAGTTCTTCCGGGACATCGTTGTGCGTTTCAGCGTACCCAATCGCATCATCACCGACAATGGCGTTCAGTTCAAGAGCAGCGAATTTCAAGATTGGGGCGAGAGCTGGGCATCAAAATCTGCTATGCCTCGGTGGCCCACCCAAGGAGCAAAGGACAGGTTGAGCGCGCCAACGGATTGGTGCTACAGGGGCTCAAAGCCCGAATCTTCGATCGTCTGAAGCCGTATGCAACGCGCTGGGTCAAGGAGTTGCCTTCGGTGCTCTGGGGGCTCAGAACGACCCCAAGTCGAGCAACCGGGCAGACACCCTTTTTCCTAGTCTATAGCTCGGAGGCGGTCCTCCCGATTGAATTGAAGTTCCGGTCCCCTCGGGTCGCCGGTTACGACGATAATCAGTCGGATGAAGCAAGATATGAAGACCTCGATCGGCTCGAGGAAGCCAGGGAAGCAGCAATGATCCTGTTGGTGCGTTCTCCAAGGGAGATCTAGTCCTCCGAAGAAATCAGAAGCACGAGCATAAACTCTCCCCACTCTGGGAAGGCCCCTATGTGATCGCTGAAGTGACTCGCCCGGGGGCTTACCGGCTACATCGTGAAGACGGATCTGAAGTGCCCAATACCTGAAACATCGAGCAGCTACGTCGTTTTTACTCTTAAAATTCTGTATTCAAGCAGCATGTAATTAGTTTCCCTTCTTTTGACTTGCTACTTGGCCGTAAACGACTAAGCAGTATGTCGGGGGCTACACTAAATAGTGTGCGGAGTCAACCGCACCCTATCTTATCAATAAAAGTTGTTTTCTCTTTACTGATGTTGATCAAATTCGAGTGCTATGAAAATTCTCGAGTAATGACGCTTTTATGTCCCAACGACAATGTTTAGCTACTCCTAGTTGCATGGAGAAAGCCAAGCGCTACTTCCTGGCACTCGGGGGCTGGACCAGTCATCGGATGCGTTTCATGAAAAAGGATAAAGCGTACTATTCGGATAAACTGGATCACCAGTATTGGGGATCAACCAAGTGTTTCCATTACAGACACATCTACAAGTCCAATTGTTCCACTATCTGGACGGCAGTCGGACGAACTTCCTGCAACAAAGCGGCAGCCTTCTCTTCCGTGCAAGCAAACCCGTCCTTCACGGCCTCGCAGTCTAGACGGGGGAAGTTTGATTTCGCGATGGCGAGGCCTTGGCTGGTACATGTTATTTCGGCCTCCCGAGTGAAGACCTTGATCCGCTCAGGGGTAGCGTTGAGATAGGCCACTAGGAGGTCGGGATCATTCGGCGGCTCCTCATCCGGGTAAAGGCATCGAAGCACTGGGGCTATTCCTATCAAAGCTCGGTGGCGAAGCTCTGTGCAAACCAATTTGGTGGGGTGCATCAGTCGGATTTCGGTGGGGTTGAGCCAGGGAGAGCCAGTGTGGAAAAGTTACCTTCCAACTCTCTAGTCGATTTCTCTGCTTGAGTGTTGGCTTGGCGGACTTCATCCTCCAAGGCCTTCTGCCTCGCCTCCAGAGCTACATTTGACGACAAATATCGGAGATTATTATCTACAGAGCATTCTTTTTAGAGATTTAGCACGGATTGGGGTCTGTACCTCGGTTAGTGTTGGACTCTTCCACGTGGCGAAATCGGAGTTCGGTGACTTCGCGATGGAGTTCTTCGATCCGGCCACGGTACTGCGACTTAACGGCATACAGCGCGTTGTCAAACTCATCGCGTGTCTTCAGCTCGCCTACTGTCTTCTCCATGCATCGAGTCTTCTGCTTCGACCTCTCCTTCATGCGCTACGTGGAGAAGGGAGGAAGATTAGCGGGATTCCCCTGTGCAAGATGAGGATTCGTAGCAGGAAAAAGCTTTACCTCGTATATCTCGGCTTGAATTGCAGTCACTTGGTCCAGCACCCCCCACTCTTCGGCCTCCTGCCCATTGTCGACCTCATAGCCCTCCATCTCTTTCCTCCATTTCAGTCGGAAGGGTGGAACGTGAGCTTTGGGGGAGGGGCGAGGAATCTCCACGATTTCTGGCACTCAGCTCCTTGGAGCTGGAGCTGGGATGTTCCCCTTCGCCGACGAGGGTTGGCGACTGGTGGAGGATGGGCCAGAGTCTTGACGAGGCGCGGTAGGCTGAGCCGAGTGCCCAGAAGGTTGGGGCTTGGCTTCGCAATCGGGTTTTGAGGGCGTCGAGGCCGGCGTCTCTTGACCATGCGAACTCGGCGGATCATCATCATCAACTGGTTTTCTGAAAGCATTCGAAGACCTTTCAAGATACACATTTCTATGGATAATGAAGTTACAGTGTCGCAAAGGAAGACCTGTGTGATGGGACGTACTTCATCTTGAACCGGACGCCTGAACCACTCGGGCGGGGACCAGAAGGCTTCTCCGCCCCCGATGCGGCTGTTGGATCGGCTGATTGTGGAGACGGAGGGCTTGAAGGCTGCTTGGCCAGGAGCATGCGCGAGTAGGAGAGCGTGAGATTGACGGCGAATGGTGCGCTATTTATAGCTGTGGTAAAAACTAGGGTTTTACCGTGCTTTTCGGCGTTACAGTTTCGGCCCATATTGTCTGCTGGGCTGACACGTGTTCTTCAAATGGGCCGGAAGTGAAAAGTTATAGGGATAAAATGTGAAACGTTCTAGCGTGGTAAATCCGATTTTTACTTGAAAGTTCGGCTAATGAAATACTCATTGCCAAACTTAGGGGCATATGTTGACACCCAAATTTGGCAGAAAATTGGATGTTCAGAAAAGGCCGAATATGTTGGAATTATTGGGCCAAATCGGAAATGGGCTTTATCGACAAAGAAGAAGAGCAGAATACCGATACTTGTAAGACTTCGGAAGAAGTACGAAGAGATCAGAAGCCTGTTGCGGTAAATTAGGTCGTATCGGTATCGACTTTGTAACACTATAAATAGGACTTTAGATCTCGATAGAAATTAATCAATACTCAATACACTAAATACTTTCTCGAGTCCGATCGACCTCGTCGAAAGGCTTCAACTCGCAGGTAGAGCTATCTCGATGGAATAATCAATTCTCTTCTTGTAACCCGTATGCATGGCTGCATCTTGTTGATCTCATGTATACAAACCATGTTAGACTGTCTCGGGATTTACCGATCTTTAGCATGTTCTCGCATATTGCACTGTCTCGATTTAATCGATCTGTAATGTGTGTTTATCCTGTAATGCCGATTGTTAAATATTTCACATGCTTTCTCCTGAATCCGACATATGCAATTGTCTCGTTTAATCGATCTTATGTATGCCTTGTTTAGGACCTTGCATATGCAAGTGTTTACCGATCTGTATTGCATCCCTTATTAGCTTCAGACCTTTGCATCGGTTTATTGGTTTATTGAGATTTAGATCTGGATACTGTCTTGGCTTGACCAATCTGTTCAATCTACTTCTTGGTTTAATCTAATATATCGATATTAATGTTTATTGCTAATGTTATAATAAAAATACTAAAAAGAACTAAAGGATTTAAGCTTGAATGTTCATTTAAATTTATTCGCTCTATCAGGCTTGAAGCCGATAGATCCGGTAATCGGAATTTAGCAAACCGATTACAAATAACGTGATCTGGCTATTTAAAAGCCGATTAGGCTTATATTACTAATGATTTTCTCCTTGTCGATTTACAGGTCAAATCGACTGGCACGTTTGGTTTGAGTTGCGACGCAATCACTGGATTGACGCTTCTGGACGTGTGTTCACAGAAGTCCACGTTTTTGTGTCAACATACATTTTGGCACGCCCGGTGGGACCCCAACACTCAAGATCGACGCGATGACGCGCACCGACACCGAGGCGACTTTGGAGGCGCTCAAGCACGCTGCTGAGGCAGTAACGTTTGACGAATTGAGCTCGGATCAGAAAAAAGAAATCGAAGATAGGCTCGCGGAAATCCACGAGGAGAATAAAAAGAGGATGCTGACTGGCTATCGGAAAACCCGCAGCGGCCAGATTACCAAGACTTCCATCGGAGATCCGCTGCTGACCGGAGATTATTCTGAAGAGATAAGAGATCAAATTAATAATTCGGTCTACCGATCGATGCTGGATCACTTATCGGTATTGGGAAGAATTGTCCAGGAGGGGACAAGTGCTGCGCTTCACAACATCGTGACTGGACAAACTCACCAGATGAATCGGAATATTCCCCAAGGGACGTATCCGGGAGGCCAATATCCAGCCTATGCTCAGCCAGGGGCATCGAATGTTGGGTCTTCCCAAATAAGTGCCCCATTGGTTATTAATCCAACTCCGATTCAGACGGTACCCAATAATCAGGCTATGGTTCCGATCCCGGATCCGATCTATGAGCCGATGAATCATGGGGTGAACGAAAATCTAGAGTAGATGACAAAGAACCTAGTTTATAATATGATGGAACAGTGCGGGTTCAACACTCCTAAGATCGCGCCTCACTATACCATGCCGTATCCATCGGCTTTCAACGAGACGGAATACCCTCACAAGTATCGAGTTCCCGATTTCGCTAATGCCAAATTTAGCGGGAGCGATAACACTTCTACGCGTGAGCATATTGCTAGATTCCTTGCGCTGTGCGGAGAGGCTGCATCGAAGGATACTCTCAAATGCCGATTATTCCTGCTGTCTTTATCGGGATCGGCTTTCAATTGGTTCACGTCGCTTCCTCCGAACAGTGTCACCTCGTGGCCAGATCTGGAGAAGAAATTCCATGAATACTTCTATTCCGGGGAGAACGAAGCAAGGATTACCGATATAATGATGATCAAACAAAAATTCGGTGAATCAGTAAATGACTATCTGCGTTAGTTCCGGGAGGTGAGAAATCGGTGCTATAGCCTTTCTCTGCCTGAAAACGAGTTGGCGGAACTGGCTTTTAAGGGTCTGTTGCCTGTGAACCCAAAGAAGGTGGGCAACCAGGAGTTTGCCGATATATCGCATCTGGCACACAAAATCGCGCTTTATGAAAGCCGATTCTCTGATAACTCTTACCCAGCTCAAAGGGAGTATCGGAATAACAACAATAACAAAGGAAAGGAGAAAGCTATCAATATGGTTGATGCTGATGAGGATGAAGAATCCGATGACCCCAATGATGAAGATATGGGTGCCTACGTGGCTGAATGGGTAAGCAATAAGAAGGAATTCGAGCTTGGATGGATAAAGCCGAAAGGTGCAGAGAAGAGCAAGTATTCTTTCGATACGTCCAAGTGTGATCGAATTTTCGATCATCTCTTGCAAGAGAAGCAGATTCGGCTAAAACAGGGTCAAGTAATTCCTCCCCTGGAAGAGCTGAAAAAGCGAAAGTATTGCAAGTGGCACAACTCCTACTCGCATGCCACTAACGAGTGCAATGTATTCAAGCAAATAGTACAGAAGGCGATTGAAAGTGGCCAACATCGTTACCAAAGCAAGAACTCCCAGATCGACACGGAGCCGTTCCCTGTCTTGTGTTACCATTTGACTTAGTTCTTGATAAGCGTCCCCTCGTACAAATTCATTGCCGGTGGTGACTCCCCAGTTAGTCACCTGCCGACACCTACCTCATTTGGCGTGCTCTTAGAACAAAGTAATGACGAAGGAAAAAAAGTAGCTTTATTATCTGAGCCGCACCCTTGTGGGGGCGGAGTGCAATTATCCTGATATGGAAAAAATATGTCTAGCATTGGTGTATGCTGCACAAAAGCTCCGCCACTATATGTTAGAGCATACTGTCCATCTTATTTCAAGAGTGGATCCTCTCCGTTATATTTTAAATAAAATGGTGTTATCTGGGAGATTAGCTAAATGGGCAATGTTTCTATCACAATTTGATATTGTGTTTGTGCCACAAATGGCTATAAAAGGACAAGCATTGGCCAATTTTTTGGCCACGCGTCACATCCCTGATGATTTCCCAATTGATGATAACTTGCCAGATGAGGAAGAATTTGTCACATCGGTCGTTAATTGGACGTGGGAGATGTACTTTGACGGTGCCTGCCGACAATCAGGATCGGGGGCAGGCGTCATTTTTATTGCCCCCCGGTGGCGGAATAATTCCGTATTCATTTACTTTAACATCGGCGGTATCAAATAATTCCGTTGAATATGAAGCACTCATTATAGGGCTTGAAATAGCATTAAATATGGGAATTAGCACATTATCCGTGCACGGTGATTCTCAATTAGTTATAAATCAACTCTTGGGAACCTATATGGTAAAGAAATAAGAACTAATGCCATATTTCCACATAGCAAAAGAGCTCATGTCAACATTTGCTGATTTAAATATTCAGCATGTGGTTAGAAGCCAAAATGAAAAGGCTGATGTCTTAGCTAGTTTGGTAGCTAGCATGTCAATAAATCAAAATGAAACAATGGATGTGCATGTAGAAGAAAGAAGGGTTCTACCTATACTCACCAATGAGGAGGAAGAAATAACCACCGTTGCTACGACGGCAGATGTTTGTGAAATTGAATTAGGAGATTGGCGAACTCCTTTTCTAGATTATCTACTCCATGGACAGCTACCATTGGATGCTAATGAAAGATCTAGGATCCGAAAGAGATCGGCCCATTATACGTGCGTAAATGACGTACTCTACCACCGCACACATGAGGGAATTTTGCTTCATTGCCTTGCTGAAAATGAGGTAATCGAAGCATTAAATGAAGTACACGCCGGAGTTTGTGGTGCACACCAATCAGGTCCAAAATTGCATTACCAACTTAGGCACTTAGGCTATTATTGGCCTACCATGTTCGAAGATGCTATGAGATTTGCAAAAAGATGCCATGAATGTCAAATACATGCTGACTTCATCCTTCAACCACATGAGCCAATTCATCCTACAAATATGTCTTGGCCCTTCGAAATGTGAGGAATGGACGTGGTCGGACCAATCCAACCACCATCGTTCAAAGGGCATAAATTTATTCTCGCTGCGACCGATTATTTTTCTAAATGGGTAGAACTCACCCCATTGAAGGAAGTCAAAGTAGGGAATATAGAAAATTTTATAAGAACTCATCTCATATATCGCTTTGGTGTTCCTTCACGAATTATGTCCAACAATGGCACACCTTTTAAAAATGAACAAATGGAAAAGTTGTGTTTAAAATTTAAGATAAAACACCACTTTTCTACGGCGTATAATGCATCAGCCAATGGACAGGCGGAGGCATTTAACAAAAACCTCTGCAAATTGTTAAAAAAAACATAGTCTCAAAGAATAAACGAGATTGGCATGAAAAATTGCTAGAAGCTTTGTGGGCATATAGGACCACAACACGCACACCAACCAGAATGACACTTTATTCGCTGGTATATGGCGGTGAGGCAGTATTGTCATTGGAAGTGCAAATTAATTATCTGAGAGTTGCAGTCCATGAGAAATTCTCGGATGAGGAGGCCGCTAAATTGCGTTTGGAAGAACTAGAAAGGCTTGAAGGGAAACGACTGCAAGCGTTACAAAATTTGGAGGCATATCAAGCAAGAATGTCTAAAGCGTTTGACAAACGTATCAAAAGAAGGTCATTCAAAGAGGGAGATTTGGTTCTCACCATAATTTTCCCTATGAATATTACACGAAGGATGCAAGGAAAATTTGAGGCTAGAGAGGAAGAGGAATAAGAAGGTGCCTCCTACCTCCTCTCATCTATCCCCAAGTCTTGCCCTTTCTTCCATGGTGTTTTTGCCCTAGTTTCCATCATGGGAGAGAAAGGGTAGTGGTGAGAAATGGTCTCCGGTCTTGTGCTCTTAGAACTTCACCGCTGAGGAGATCGTCATTACGCCACGAGCTTCATCAACCGAATGACTACATTAATCGAAATCCTCCGTGTGTCGGGGTCACTTCCGTGTGTCGGAGGTGTGTTGCCTTCATCCGTCGAAGGTCGTGTACAAAACCCTCCGTGTGTCGGGGGTCGGGGCCGTGTGTCGGTGCCGTAGGTGTGAGGTGCTTCCGCGTGTGTAAGTACTCATCCTGTGCGAAGGTTTGGAGCTCGCCTACCATGTATTGGTGAAGAGCTACCATGAGTGGATCGAGGGCTAGGGACGAGAGAGTCCCGACTACGTTGTGTGAGAAGTTTCCTCAACGGAGACGTAGGTGTTCATGTGTTGAGCACCGAACTTCGGTAAACAACTCGGTTTGCGTCTCCTCGTCTCTTGTATTATCTTAATTGTGCAGTACTTATGTGAGCCATCGAGCTACCTTTTCTATTGATTAATTGTGCCATTGCTTCCACATCTAGATCATGGGATTTCATCGATAGCTTGGGTAAAAACCAGACTAATCAATTATGCAAACAAGGTTAAAATTAGAATTAGGTGTCCGACTCACCCCACCTCTTGGCCTAGGTTTCCTACAGATTGAAACAGTGATTTAATTTTGTACTATTTTACACAGAATTCTGTTCCTAAAAAATGTGTCCCTTTGAATACGGAAAATGCAACTGATCCAGACTATATTGTAGAAAATGAAGCAAAAGATGATGGCAGTGATGACGATGATGTGGATGATGGCAGTAATAAGCAAAAATGAGCGCTATGAACATGTAGAAGAAATACAGGGTACGTTTTAAGTGTATAGCTTCACCAAAATAAGATTTCCCTTAATTGCAAACAGTTGATCATGTTGTGTGATTAAACTGTAGCACAAGTAACTAAGGAAAGAAATGTGAAAGGTCCTACCAAGATGAAATCAATCATTGCATCTCAGGGAAAAGTGAAACTGTACGTAAAGATTAATCAATACGGTCAACCATGTGGCATAAAAACTTGCAACTTCACAAACTTTATTGTTGTCAAATGAGGAGATATATCTTTACAACACAAAGATTGGAGGATGGTTCCAGCTGAAGATCAGAACAAAATTTGGAGTCTAGTCAATGTAATTTTACCAAGTCTTCTCTTGATCTTTATTACATATTTCTTGTTGGTGTATTTCCTTTCTTATTCATGGTGTCACTATTTTATGGATATTTCATAAATATTTTACAATTGATCCAATATGTAAAGAGTGGGTGATGGCGTCTGCGTCAAAGAAATGGCGTGACTTCAAAAACACACTAAAGAAGAAATACTTTGATGAAAACCTTTCTAAGGAGGAGAATATTGCAAATGGTTGTCGGAATATAATTCCTAACCCAAAATGGCCATGGCTTGTTGAGCATTGGTTCAAGGAAGAGACCAAGGTTGCCACAATTCTATATTTGATGAAAAGTATCAAAATTTTGTGTGTGCTATTATGATACTTAGAATAATAAGTTGTTTATTGTAGACTAAAGCTCATAAGAATAAAGATGTTCTCCATAATAAAGTAAAGGAAAAGTGCTGATTTGGTCCCTCAACTATACCCATCGGACCACTTTGGTCCCTGAACACAATACCGGACTTGTTAGGTCCTTGAACTCTCAAAACCGGAATTGGCTAATCCTTTGACCGGTCAAAACGGTGGTTTTGAGGTTTACTTACACTAATGTGGCAAATTTCTTCTGCGTGGATGCCATTTGGGGCTGCCACATCGTTTCCACATGGCTGCCACTTCAGGAAAAGTATGACAGATCTGCCACGTAAGCTGCCACTCCTCCTAAAACCACCGTTTTGACCGATCAAAGGACTAGCCAAGTCCAGTTTTGAGAGTTCAAGGACCTGACAAGTCTGGTTTTGCTGTTCAAGGACCAAAGTGGTCCGACGGGTATAATTGAGGGACTAAACCGACACTTTTATACATGTGGATCAAGAAGTTACGCCGTTGTATCTAACCAATTGGTGAGTACAATTTCCCTATGGTTTTTTCCTTTTGTTACATCGTGAACTATATTACTACATGAATAATCTTTCCTATTCCTTTTATTTTTTTACGAGGAAACTGAATTTGGTCGTGAACCTACAACGGCTGAACTGTCACGACCCTCTGCGTCTCCACAGGGAATCTGGCACCATGATCTGATACTAGGCCCAGACTACTACCTCAGTATGCATAATTAAACGGCTATCATCGCTGGCATTCTGTAATTATTCAAAACAACGGAGTATTTAAAAGTAGCAATACCTGCTATTACAGGCCCTCTTTGCTAGCTTGTTTAGTTCTAGTTTAGTTATAGTTGAAAAATTTGACCATCTTTGAATGTGCTTTGAAAAAGCTAAATAAATTATTAAAAAAATATTCTTGAGATCTTTGAAAAAAACCCTACAAAGTCCTAAAAAAATTATTTTTGAAAAACAAAGTATATGGCCTATACAAAATAGTCAAATTTTCCCAACTACAACTAAACTAGAACTAAACAAGCTATCAAAGAGGGCCACAATAAGACAAATATTACCAAATATTAATAACGAATAAAAAGAACATTAGAGCAGCAACAGTCTTCAGCGACGATATCCAAGCAATTGACCCAGACACCCGCAGCTAGTCCTGAACACCTGAGTTCAGACCCTCCGGGTTCTGATCAGACTTGCAACATGAATAATAGAATTATCCACGATAGATATAATGAGTACGCGGCTACCCAGCAAGCAATCCTTAACAAATGTATACAATGGCAAAGATCGGGAAATTTGGCTATTTTACACAAAGACCTATTTTCTAATAAAAGTTTAGTAAACCAAGTTTTATTTGTTGAATGCATGAACTAAACCAGTCATCACGATATTACGAACATCAAAGGAAAGGAGGATCATCACACCAGGCCAATCCCAGCCTACTCTAGTCAGGTATAATTATTAAAAAGGTGAATCTACGAGTGCAAACCTCCCACTCGTCCATATTCGTGGACATGGCTATCATGATAGTTTTAACTCTGTAGAGTGTATAAATTTCCCGACAAGCCCCATCTCATCGACTAGGAGAAACGGTACAAGACTTTTCCATCCTACTACGCGCACCACTTCTCCTGCCCTCCCTTTTGGTTTCCCCGGCCCCGCCGGTGTCCGCTGCGGTAGGGCACCTACTACTTCTGGACACCACCCGTGGGTCATTCCCCAATTAAGCCATTTGGTCTCAGGAATGCATCTACCCCTCGGGGGAGATTGCAAGCCTTCCCCTAGGGCAACAGTGAGGAAACGTAACCGAACAGGCTACGAGCAAGCGGTTATTGGGTTTCGTAGTGTACTAAGTCAGGGCCAAAGGCACAAGTGGCTGTACGGTAAGGTTTGGTCTAGTAGTAGACAAGCTTGGGTCCTTAGTACAGGAGACCCTCAAATCTCCACCATAGTCCTGGAACCAACACTATTGGGTCTCCCCTAAACAATCTGCAATAGTTTTAGTTGTTTAGGGTTTAATAAAAAACACCATCTCGAAGCATATGCCTCACAAAGGCACATTTTATAGTGATATCCCAATGCAACCTACACTTCTAGTCAAAAGATAAGCTAACGAACAGTAAAGGGTACATCAAATGAGGTCTAGTCATGCTAGTAAATCACTAACATGAACAAGGCACACACGCTATTCTAATATGCATGCAAAGGTGAAATACGAAAAGTAAATACGATTATGCTCCCTCCGTCCAAAACCTGTTGCCCTAAATCACAGACAAGAGAGCACGTACTTTTGGACAGATGAGGTTAGTAGAACATAGGACAGGAATATGCAAACAACTAGTGCTTGCCTGGTAGCGATCGGCCTCACAAGGAATCATCGACGTCTCAGCTAGAAACCGGGTCTTGATGATCCTTTGCGAAATTGTCGGCGATACCTCAGTGCAGCACCGAGTCTTCGTGCGCTTCCGGGAGGTTGTCGGCGCTCACCACTTTAATGTCACCGACGACGATGTTTCGACCCGAGTTTTCATCTTGACGACCTTCAGAATATCTATCGGCACTCGCGACTTCGGTATAAGTACCCATACAGTCTACACGCTAATAAGATACAGACAGATAAACAATAGCAAAAATATATTTTAATAAAGATACTAGAAAAGTTACGGCCGATAATGCCTCGGTCTTCTAATCGTGCATCAGATTTGAGCAAACTCACTTCGGATTATTTTTCCCTTCGATGGCGTTGCTAAACATTCGTTTGGTGAAGTCGGCGACGACCGCATGCAAAACAAGGCGCACGTGTGGAGGTCGCTGCATGGAAAATTCTAAAAAATACCAAATTAATACAGTAGGTAATATGGATCAAAGGGAGATTAATGAAATTGGTTTGGAGGGATTTCGGCTTACGGTCTAGGAGAAATAAAAAGTTAAAGGTACACTGTTCATAGGAACAGTACCAATTGATCTTGGCCCAGCCGTGGGATGAAAATGCAAAGAGGGGAAAAATTCCCCTTTTCCTCCTCTCCCCTCACACAACCATACACAGCAGAGAGAGGGAGGGGGAAGAGAGAGCCACGGTGAGCGGGAGAGGGGCACACTGCAGCGAAGTCGGCTTCGGCGAGGGCGCAGGCGGCGGCGCCTGTTCCCCGGAGGCGCAACGAGCGTGCGGCAAGGCGGCACGGCGGCGGCTCCCATGGGGGGCAGAAGCGGCGGTGGTAGCAGCTCCAGTGCGTGGCAGGGGGCGGCGGCGGCGGCTTCATGGGGGCGGGGGCGACGGCGGCAGCGCGGCGACGCGGGGTGAAGCGCAGGCGGAGCTCCGGCAAGGGCAGCAGCGCAGCACCATGGGGCAGGGCCGGCGACGGGCTCCGGCGGCGGCTCGGCAGCAGGGCAGTGGTGTAGGGCGGCGTCCGGCAAGGCGGCGCGGCGTGCACCTCGGCATGGGGAGGATACGTCGGAGGCTGTGCAGGGACCTGGGGCGGCACGGCGAGCTGGGCGGCCAGGGCGCGGCGGCGTTTGGCATCGGCGCGGCTGCGAGTTGGGGCCGGCGACGGCAGCGCCAGGGGCGGTAGCGCTCGGCAAGGCGGCGTGCGGCGCGTCCTGGGCACCGGGGCAGCGGCGAGCGGCCACGCGCACGGGGAGGGGCACGGGCAGGGGCAGGGGCATGGCTGAGGGATGGCGGCGCTTCGGCTTGGGACGAGACCGGGGCCGAGAAGGCTGCGGCTCAGCCGGGGCGGCGGCTGTACGACGAACTAGGCATCAACGGTTTGAGGAGCAGGCAGGGCGGCGGCTAGGGGTTGAGGTGGCATCGGCTAGGGTTTTATTAGGCATTTATGTGTAGGCTGGGGATTGGAGGTACTTTTGAATTGGGCTTAGGGCCCAATTTTGTTGGAGTTTAGGGACAGAGCTTGATTAGTTTTAATCGGTATCTCTGATCGCTTTGGTGTTGTAATCGGCTTTGTCAGGACGATGGTCGGCTCAAGGTTTCCAGTAGTTTGGACAGGGTTCGTACAATATGCTGATGTTTAGAGGATCACTTTAACAAGGATATATGACTGGAATATCAGTTCGGCACAAAGGGGATGGATGGATGGCTCGATTAGGGTTGCAGCTAAGGGAGATCGAGCTAGGGTTTCCATCGAGAGAGGGTTAGGGTTTCCATCGAGATACCATGGTCAGTTCAACCGGGGCTAAGAGGAAGATGGGTCGGACAGTTGGAAGGGAGTTTGGCTCGGCTACGATCGGTAGGTGTTTAGCTAGCTAGGGCTAAAAAGGAAAATCTGTTGAAATTAGGGTTTCAGACTTTCGGTCGAGCAAAGATAAATGGAAAGGATATGGGAAAAGCGGGGAAGAGCTTTTGCATGATAATGTATAATTTTGCAAATTTTAAATTACAATGAAAATAATTAATTAAAGAAATTCTTATATGTAACTAATTGTTTAAAAATTTAGGGATTTCATATAGAAAAATAATAGAAATTATTTTATCTAGCTTTTCTTTTTAAATAAGACTTGGGAAGTTCTAATATTTATTATGATGTCAAATGAACTATATATTGTTACCCACACAAAGGCAATGGAGAATCCCTTAATGAAGAATGTCAACCAAAAATAGTATGTTATCATAGTATAATGTGAGTAATGCATGTCCTACTTGTATTTTAGTAGTTCTTTCAAATTTAAAATTGATAGGATGTGCTACGATAATGGATTGAAAATAATGATAGCCATGCAACAAAATCAGTAGAAGATGGTGACTCATATGCTGATGTGTTTCGAAAGGAACAAAAAGGTAGAATACGTGGTTTAGGCTCGCTACCAGGTGGATCAAAATCTATTGCTCTAGCAAGAGCTACTGCTGCAATGAAACAAATGGAAGTTGGAAATGTAGAACTAAGGAAGAGGATGGAGAATATGCTGAAAAAAGATGTGAGAGATCTGAACAAAATTATAATGAACTAAAAAATATGTTACTAGCTATGCAAACAGTAGGAACACAAAGGGCAATACAAACTGGTGCCAATAATGGAGGGCAATATGCTAAAACAGATCGTGAAAGATCTACATGTCATGACAAGGAACCAGGAGTGGTCGCACGACAACCTGTTTCTGCTGGTACAGATGATTGTGCAGGATCTATTGGAGCTCATAATGGAGGAATATATGCTGGCACTGATAATGGACCAATAATGGAACCATGTTGCCCTTGATAATGAAACATGAGTTGTTGGTCCTGACAAAATGACACAAGCTATTAACCATCAAAAGGGAATTAGATCTGTTCTTAATAAAAATGGAGATCAATCTACTCATAATGGTAAAAAAAGTTCTGCAACTAATATACAAAAAGACAGAAGAATTGTCGTGGAAAGTGTACTGATAATGTACTTTGCATGCATGTAATTACTAATTATAATATTTATAACATGGTTCATTATTCGTAATTAATTCCTAAATTATTGCTCACAGTTGCAATCACCATTATCTAATAATGGATTGCCTATGGATGGCATGAATCAAAGGACTAGGATGTTTGCTGAAAAACAAGATGGGGTATAAAATTCTTGTGAAGATCTTACTTTTATAATTAAAACGTGATATATATGTTGACTGGCTTTTACAATTTTGGTTTTCATTTTGTAGGATGGGAAGGAAGTCGCTTTGCGTTCACTAATTGGCTTTAGGATTGTAGCGTATGGTAGACTCAGGTGCACTAACAAAAAAGCTAAAGGCTTAGATGGACTGCCCTTAGGAGAATATTATGAAGTCTTAGTTGATGCCGTCTTTGATAAAAAAGTGTTATTGCCTCAAGCGCAAGGCAAGGCCACTAAGCTGGGCGCAGCTGTTGGCCGCTGCATTGCTTGGCCTTTTGAAAATGTATGAACTTATCTGTGCATAGTTCTAACTTATGAATCTTATTGTCCATATATAGGTTGTTCAAAAGGATGGATCACCACAGAACATGTGCAAATGTGAACTAGGTAATCATTATAGAACATGTACAACATGCACACTAATTTTAGATTTGCATAAAGTAATTTCTGATTGTCCAATTTTTATTTACTGTTCCAGATTTCCGCAAGTGATCAAATGGTGGATAATTATACTTTTACTAATGGATAATTATACTTTTACTAATGGAGGCTGTAGCACTGATGTGGTACTTTTGTGACGAATTATGCAATTGAAAGAAACTGACTTTAGCCTTTTGCTTAAGGAGGGCTCTAGCACTAGTAATGTGTTGCTTTAGTATAGTGATGCCAACTAGAAGCAAGTCTCTCCAGTTAGTATGAACTATTTTATGTCTTTTACTACCTTGACTTTCTTCACTGTGAAAGAAACATACTATTGACCTATGTGTTGTTATGTGATATGTAAACTGAGAGTGGTAAATGAGATTCAAATTTAATACTTGTCTTACAAGTGCATGTGTGCAATGAACCATCGATGGGTTATCTTTGTATTGAATTTTGATATTTGAGTGTTCAATGCATGAATAGAAAATGGTAGTATGGTTGTCATGAATGTGAATCTATGACATCTATGATGAATTTATACAATGCTTATTTTTTGTTATATTAACAGTACATACGGTACATTAGCAAGCTAGGAAAAAAACTGGGAGGATTTAATTGTGTCAACTTTGTTACCCATGGCATAAAACATGTGCCAGCTATGTCAATCATGGCGTAAAACATGTGCCGATGTACATCATCCAAGCATCTTGTATATGCGAACTTATAGTTAGAAAACATGTCATTTATTATAAGACTTTGAAAACAATATAACACGACGTTTACTAAATGCCATGCTATAGAAACCACGACGTTTCTCTTTTTTTGGTCTTGCGAATCCATGGCACTTATGAAATTGCCATACTAGATAATCCTCGACGTTTATTATGTGCCGGTGTAAGTCTACCACTTCACATGTTATATGTCGTGGATAATATATGCCGGGTGACAGCGTGTTCTTCACTTAACCACGGTGAATCACACCCCTATCAGATTTCTACCAAGCTAGCCGATCAGTCAAGTTCCGTTCGATTCGAAAGGCCAAACACAAGAAGGAGCGACGCAAGAGCGATTACCCAGTTTCGACCTTCTACGGGTAATAGTCCTACTCCTGCTGAGCCTTAGCTCTTTTTCGTGTTGTGGTTGTATGAGAATGCTTACAGAATGTTGAATCCCCCCTTTTCTCTCTCTTCTCCTTTTATACGAGCCTTGGACTGGCGGAGAGAGCCGAGGGGGAGTAGGCAGTACAGTACGCTTAGTACACTGATAAGACGTAAAGGACGGGACAGGAGAGACGAAAACGTGCTGCTTTTGCGCCGTGGGGCGCCGCCCACGCGTGCCTCGCAAGTGGCCTCCGACTCATGTGAACACGCCAGTGAGGGAGTAGGCGGGGCCCAACTTACGCCACCTGACGCGGGCGGTCACCCTGATGACGGCGGACCCTCTCTCCGCCGGTCAATTCCGTAGAAGTCACTGTGGCGGTAATCATCTCTTCTCTGGCCCATCCGCGCGTAACGTCGCATTGAATGCGCCTGTCCTCCGCAGCAGAGGAGAGCCTTTGCCCGTAAGACTCCTCGACGCCTTCGTAGCACGGCCCCACTCGCCGTGGAAGAGACCTCTCGTGCTCGCCCGGGCGCTATGGGGCTCGCCGTGGCTGGGCTCGGTCGCCGCGCCGACGCGTGGGACCCGCTGCCTTATGAGGGGCTCACGCTGTGCCGGTGCTCGGTCGCCCGCTGACGCGTGGGGCCCGCTTGGCCTTATGAGGGGCTCGCCCTCGCGCTGGTGCCTGGTTGCCCGCCTGACGCGTGGGGCCCGCCTGGCCTTATGAGGGGCTCGCCCACGCGTTGGGGCCTGGTCGCCCGCCTGACGCGTGGGGCCCGCCTAGCCTTTTTTAGGACTCTTCATACCTCGGTATTTATTGTACCGACAGTAGCCCCGGGTCCACCATGATACGCGAACCATCGCGCCGATATTCTTTTGTTTCTCGTGCGGTGGGAGACGAATCGTGGGGGGCCCACCTCCTGCGGCGGCCGTACGCCTGATTCTCCGCCTGCGCACGATCTTCCATGGGGAACCTGTAAGATCAAGCCTCCCATGGGCTGAATGATTTTGGTAATTGATGGCAACTAGGCCGTACAGCTGGAACGCCAAGGATAAGGACTTTTGTTTTATAGTTCTTCTCATTTCCTTGTGTGCGCCTTTGGCTCGACTACATCTCTCTCGTTGCGTGGTCCCACGAGCACAGTCCGTAAACATCACCGTGGGTTTCATGGGGTGAGTACACTGTCCCTGTGGTCGAGAAGGTTCGGTTCACTGCCCGTGTTTTCGAGTCGCTAAGTCTCCGAATACTCGAGAGCCAAACTTCCCGCCCAAATGGTCTAAAGTTTTCGCTTGACCCTACCTAGGTTGTCACCCTGTCCACAAATCAACAAAAATGCCCCAAGACCTGAGGCGTGGTGACGAGAGGGGGCGAGAGAGGCTAAGTCTGAAGGGGTGTGCAAATTAAACCTCTATCGGACGGCGTCCGGTGAGCAAGTGAGCCCGAGAGACTAAGTACCGAAAACACCGCCCCTGTCGGATGGCGTCCGACCCTCTTTGGACGCGGTCCGACAGTGCCGATTCCCAAGGAGTGAGCACGAAATTTGGCTAAGTCCCAACCAACATCGCCTCTGCCGGACGGTGTCCGGAGACCATCGGACGGCGTCCGACCATCCTAGACAGCCAAAATGGCGAGTACACAGCCTGGAGCTTACCGTCGGACGGCGTCCGACCAGCGCCAGACAGCGTCCGATGCCGGCTGAACCCGCGACCAAACACGTGGTGGGCACAGGGAGGAGAGCACAGCGCACTCCATCGGACGGCGTCCGACGAGTTGTTGGACGCGTCCGGTAAAGGTGAAATTTCACCAGACTTGTCCATCGGACGGCGTCCGATAATCACCGGACGGCGTCCGACAGTTTGATCCGAAACTCGGGATTAAATCTGAGCCGTCCGTTTTTAGGGTTTCGCCTTGAGCCTATAAATAGGGGCATGGAGCACGGGAGAAACGTGAGAGAGCCTCATTAGCAGCCACCCCTTGCCCTTTCCACCCAAGAGAGCTCCTCCCATGGCACCCACCTCCATCTAGGGTTCCATGTGCTTGAGAGATTGAGAGGGAGAAGAGAGGAAGAGGAAGAAGAAGGTGCCCCCTACCTCCTCTCATCCATCCCCAAGGTTTGCCCCTTCTCCCATGGTGTTCTTGCCCTAGTTTCCATGGTGGGAGAGAAGGGGTAGTGGTGAGAGACGGTCTCCGATCTTGTGCTCTTGGGACTTCACCGCCGGAGAGATCGTCGTCACGCCACGAGCTTCATTAACCGTACGACTAACCGTACGACTACAACCGTGCCGCAAACCCACCATCCATTGGTGGTCACCGCCTTGTGTAGGGGTGCATCCTCTCCATCCGTTTGGAGGCACAAGTCCGCCGTGTGTCGGCGGCCACCACCGTGTGTCGTTGGTGCCAAGGTGTCCGTGTGTCGGAGCCAAATCCTCTATGTGTTGGAGGTACCTCATGAGTTGAGGTGAAACCCACCGTGTGTCGGTGGTCGGTGCCGTGTGTCGGTGCCGCGGGTGCGAGGACCTTCCGCGTGTGGAAGAACTCGTCTTGTGTGAAGGTTTGGGGCTCGCCTACCATGTGTTGGTGAAGAGCCACCACGAGTGGATCGAGGGCTAGGGACGAGAGAGTCCCGACTTCTCGGTGTGAGAAGTTTCCTCAACGGTGACGTCGGTGTTCATGTGTTGAGCACCGAACTTCGGTAAACAACTCGGTTTGCGTCTCCTCATCTCTTGCATTATCTTAATTGTGCATTGCTTGTGTGAGCCATCGAGCCACCTTCCTGTTGATTAATTGTCTTTGCCGCTCAGATCTAGATTTTAGGATTTCATCGGTAGCTTGGGTAAAAACCGGACTAATCAATCACGAAAACAAAGTTAAAATTTGAATTAGGAGTCCGATTCACCCCCCCCCCTCTCGGCCTAGGTTTCCTATAAGTGGTATCAGAGCCAGGTTCTCTAGTTGCTTAACCGCATAGAGATGGCCGACGGGGGTAGTGTAGCCGCCAATAGAATTCCTTTATTTAGTGGCACTAATTTTAGCTTTTGGAAGTTGCGCATGAAAGTATTTCTCCAGACCATGGGAATGGATGTTTGGAAGGTCGTAGAGTCTTTTCATGGTGTCACACTCACTGATGATGTACCTCCCACACCCGGACAAACCAAACTCCTAGAGACCGATGCTAAGGCCATGAATGCTTTGTTTTGTGGTTTGAGCATGGAGGTCTTCGATAGAGTTAGCAACCTCACTAGTGCACACGAGATATGGATCACACTCATCGAGATTCACGAGGGCACTTCAGCTGTTAAGGAGGGTAGACTAGTGGTTGTCAAGGAGCGTTATGATCAGTTCAGAATGCTTTCAAATGAAAATGTCAATGCTATGTTTACTCGTCTTAACCCCATTCTTAACGAGCTTAAGGGGCTCGGTCACACTGTTGCAAATGATGAAGTGTGTAGGAAAATGCTTCGGATCCTCCCCAAGAAGGACTACCGGGACATCATCACCTATCTCACCAACAGTGGCGATGTGGAGAAGCTGGCACCCACAGCTTTGCTTAGCAAGATCACCGCACATGAGATGATGCTCCTCAATGATCCTGAGGATTCCCCTGCTCCATCAAAGAATCAAGTGATCGCCCTTAAGGCCAGTGGATCTAGGCAGAGTGCTCCCAAGTCAAGTCAAGCTGAGAATGAGGGTGAGATGACATGGAGCGAGCTCGAAGATGGCTTCCAACACTTCGGTCTGTTCATGAAGCAAGCTGGTCAGTTCATGAGCAGAAATGGCTATGGAGGCAAGAAGAGGATGAGCAAAAACACTCATGCATCATACCGATGCTATGAGTGTCAGGAGAAGGGACACATCGCTTCAATGTGTCCCCGGAAGGGTAATACCAAGTACAAGGACAAAAGAAAGGAGAAGGGTGATGGCGAGAAGCCGAGGCAGAATGACAACAAGAAGAAGAATCCTCGAAGTCGGGTTCAAGGTCGCCTCACAAGGCAAGGGCTAACCTTTGTGGGAGAATGGGTGACCGATGACAGCCCAAATGATCGCCGACTTCAGAGATGAGGAGGAGTCAGCTGATCAAGAGTTGGCCACCATGGCGATAGCTGAGTCCGTGTCGCCTCCTCCAGTTTTCACACCAAGATGCCTCACGGTGGTTGCTGAGTCTCAAGAGTGGTATTCTGATGACGATGGGTCTTCTTCCACTACTTCCTCTACATCGGCAAAAGCTTCACCAACTTCTGCTGGCACGTCCAATTGCCTGATGGCTCGACCTAGTGGCGAGGTGAGCAACTCTGGTTCTGACTCAGATGTGGATGTTGAAAGCATGCGTGATTGTCTTAGGGAAGCTTGTGAGCGCTATAAGAATGAGACACTTAAGAATCTAGAGCTTGGTAAAACCCTGATTGCATTGCAAACTAAGTGCAAAAATCTTGCCACTAGATGTGATAGCTTAGAATCTGAGCATGACACTTTGCTAGGCTCTAACAAAAATCTGTCATCTAAGTGTAATGTGCTAGAGGAAGAGTGCGATGCTTTGAATGAATCCTTAGATGATCTCATGATTACTTATCATGCACTTAGGGAGAATCATGAGACACTTCTGGCTAAGAATGATGAGTTGGTTGCTTTGCCTCTTGCTCAACTAGTTGATACTACACCTGTTGATGCTGTGGATGTTGCTGATGCTGTGCCTGTTACTTCTGTTGCTATTGCACCTGTTGTTGACTTGACTCTTGCTTGTCCTGAAGTTGCATATGATTGCACTGTGTTGGCTTCTACTTCTAGCGGTTCCTCTAGCAACGCACTAGTGTGTACACCTGATAATTACAAATTTGCACTAGCTGTTAGGGAGCTTGCTATTGAAAATGCTGAGCTGAAGTCTAAACTTGAGAAATTTGATAAGGGGCTTGGGAAGTGCTATGAGGGTAGCTTGGCCTTGGACAAGATGCTCAAGGAACAACGAAAACCCTCCCAAAAAGGTGGCTTGGGGTTTACCCCAGAGAAGCCAAAAGGGAGGAAGAAATTAAGTGTTCCTCGAGCATCTATCATGAGGCAAAGTTACTATCATGCCTATCCCAAGAAAAGGCATGGTAACAACATGCACACTAGCAACAATGCTTCTTGGATGCACAATTGGCACAACACATGGCAAGGACATGATAGGCACTATAACTCTCCCACATGGCAACCTCAAATGCACTACAACATTTGGCATGCTCCTAGGTACAACACTTGGCATTCACCTAGGCAAAATTTCTGGAATGGCACTCCTAGGCACAACAATGGTAGGACAAACCTTTCTAGGAACCAAAACCGCAACACTCCCAATCACACACAGCCAAGATTCTCAAGAGCACATGCTGAGCTGTATGATCACTACCTGCTAAAGAAAAATTCACAGGGTAGAGTGATTGCTAGATTTGTTGGGCTCAAGTCAGAGAATGAGCACAAGGCACATGTTGGGTGCCCAAGTCATTGATTGATCGTTTTGCTCCTGTTGCTTCTGGTTTGAAGGCTAACCCTCGGGGACCTCCTGTGTGGGTCTCTGAGTCACATAAGTGATCCTTTATCATGACAGGTGAACTATCGGAGTGGAGAGTGCCATTGGATCATTGATAGTGGGTGCACCCAACACATGACCGGCAACCCTCGGTTGTTCACCTCAATAGGGGAGGAAGGCAAGATTCCCCCCAAGGTCACTTTTGGAGATGGAAGCAAGAGCAAGGTTCTTGGAGTTGGAAAGGTAGCAATTTCTTCAGATCTTTCAATTGATAATGTGCTACTAGTGAAAACTTTGAGCTATAACCTCCTCTCTGTTGCCCAAATATGTGATTTGGGGTTCCATTCTAATTTCTCACCTGAGGGCTTGTTGGTTTTGGACAAAAATAAAAAACTTGTGTTCAAAGGCTTTCGGTTTGAAAACTTGTTTCTTGTGAACTTTAGTGAGCCTGCCGCATCCGTCTCGACTTGCCTTGTCGCCAAAGTCTCTCTTGGTTGGCTTTGGCATAGGCGTCTCGGGCATGTTGGCATCGCAAATTTGAAGAAATTTTTCAAAAACGAGTTGATTCTTGGAGTGCAAGATGTGACATTCGAGAAAGATAAGCTTTGCAGTGCCTGTCAGGCCGGCAAGCAAGTGTCAAGCTCACACCCTGCCAAGAATGTCATGTCTACATCTCGACCTCTCGAGCTTTTACACATAGATCTTTTTGGGCCAACAACCTATGTGAGTATCGGGGGAAATCTCTATTGCTTGGTCATTGTTGATGACTTCTCCCGATACACTTGGGTTTTCTTTTTACTCGACAAAACTCCAACTGGAGATGTTTTCAAAAAGTTTGTAAAGAAAGCTCAAAATGTTTTTGATTGTACCCTCAAGAAGGTGGGAAGTGACAATGGAACGGAGTTCACTAACACGTCTGTTGAGTTGTTCTGTGACGAGCTAGGGATTGATCACCAGTTCTCAGCCACCTACACCCCTCAGCAAAATGGGGTGGTTGAGAGGAAGAACAGGACGCTCATTGAGATGGCGAAGACAATGTTAGATGAATACAAGACTTCACATCTGTTCTGGGCTGAAGCAATCAACACAGCTTGTCACTGCATCAACAGGCTGTATCTTCACAAGTTGCTGAAGAAGACATCCTATGAGCTGCTTATGGGAAGACGACCAAATGTCTCCTACTTTAGGGTTTTTGGCTGTAAGGTCTACATCAAGAAGAAGCTAGAGCACATGGGAAAATTACAGAGCAGAGTGGACACGGGAATCTTCTTAGGGTACTCAGCCAGAGGGTCTTCCTTTAGGGTGTACAATGAGAGCAGTGGTCAGATTGAGGAGACCTGCGATGTGAAGTTCGGTGAGTCAAATGGGAGTCAAGGGGAGCATGAGAACCTGGATGATGTGGATGGTGAGCAGTTGGCTAGAGCAGTGGAGGAGATGCCTGCTGGTGATGTGAGGCCAGTAGAAGTTGAGAGGGAGACCGAGACTGTTCCACCACCTCTCACACCTGAGCCAGTTCCAGATTCAGGGGGACCCTTGCCTCAAGAGAGCTCAAGTGTGGAGCCAATTTCGGAGGCAGAGACAGCATGTGAACCAGATGCAGAATCAGATGAGCTACCACCTCAGTTGATCAAGACCCATCACACCATTGCTCGTGATCATCCAGCTGATCAAGTGATTGGGGACTTGACTCAAGGTGTGCAAACAAGGTAAAGGACAACCAACGTCAGTGAGGTCGATGCTTTGGCAAACTTCTGTGAGCACACGGCGTTTGTGTCTGAGCTTGAGCCAAAGAAAGTGGAAGAGGCACTGAGTGATCCAGACTGGATCAATGCGATGCACGAGGAGCTGAACAATTTTGAGAGGAACAAAGTCTGGAATTTGGTGAAAAGACCAAGCGACTGCAACGTGATTGGCACCAAGTGGGTATTCAAGAACAAGCAAGATGAGTGTGGCTTGGTGGTACGCAACAAGGCTAGGCTGGTCACTCAGGGCTTCACACAGATCGAGGGAGTTGACTGCGCTGACACCTATGCTCCCGTGGCCCGTCTGGATGCTATCAGACTGCTTGTGGCTTTCTCTACATGCCACAACATCATCCTCAAGCAGATGGATGTGAAGAGTGCTTTCCTCAACGGGTACATTGGAGAGCTAGTGTATGTTGAGCAACCTCCAGGCTTCGAGGACCCGCAGCACCCTGATCATGTGTACAAACTGTCGAAGGCTCTGTACGGTCTCAAGCAAGCTCCTAGGGTGTGGTATGAAAGGCTAAGAGATTTCCTCATCTCCAAGGACTTTACAGTTGGAAGAGTTGACTCGACCCTATTCACCAAGGTGGTGAATGGAGATCTGTTCCTCTGCCAGGTCTATGTGGATGACATCATCTTCGGCAGCTCCAATGAGTCTTTGGTCGCAGATTTCAGTGAGATGATGAGTAAGGAATTCGAAATGTCAATGATGGGTGAGCTGAACTTCTTCTTAAGTTTTCAAATCAAGCAACTCAAGACCGGGACCTTCATGTGCCAAGAGAAGTATATCCACGACCTCCTCAAGCACTTCAACATGAGTGACTGCAAGCCAATCCGGGCACCAATGGGGGCGAACTGCCACCTCGACCTCAACGAAGAAGGTAAACATGTCGACCAAAAGCTTTACCGTTCCATGATTGGTGCTTTGCTCTATTTGACTGCATCTAGGCCGGACATCATGTTTAGTGTGTGCATGTGCGCTCGATTTCAAGCCTCCCCTAGAGAAATGCATATGACAGCTATGAAACGAATCCTTCGATACCTGAAACACACACCTAGCATAGGCGTTTGGTTCCCGAAGGGTGCGCGGTTTGAGCTCCTAGGCTATTCTGACTCAGATTATGCCGGGTGCAAGATTGATCGCAAGAACACTTCCGGGGCATGTCATTTCTTGGGTAGGTGTCTTGTATCTTGGGCGTCAAAGAAACAGAACTCCGTGGCGCTATCTACTGCTGAGGCTGAGTATATAGCGACAGGGAATTGCTGTGCACAACTTCTTTACTTGACACAATCACTGTTTGTCTTTGGGCTTAAACTTGACCATATGCCTCTCCTATGCGACAACGAGACCGCAATAAAGATAGCGTGCAACCCGGTCCAACACTCACGGACCAAGCATATTGATGTCCGTCACCATTTCCTTCGGGATCATGTGGCAAAGGGCGACATTGTGCTTGAACACATGCGGACGGAGGACCAGCTTGACGGCGTGTTCTCCGCTCAACCACTGCGGATCACACCCCTGGTCAGATTTCTATCCTGCTAGCCTATCAGCCGCGCTCGGTTCGATTGAGCTGGGACGCAGCAAAGAGCAACACAAGGGGATTACCCAGGTTCGGACCCCCCTGAGGGTAATAGTCCTACTCCTGCTGAGCCTTAGCTCTTTTCTTGTTGTGGTTGAATGAGATGTGGTTACAAAATGCTTATGAACCATGTGTTCAAAGCGTACGTAAAACGTAAACCCCAAAACCTAAAAACCATCCCCTCCCCTCTCTCTCCGCACCTCTTATACAAGCCTTGAATTGGCGGAGAGGGTCGAGGGTAGGCAAGACAAGATTTCGACAAAGATAATCGATAAGATACGAGGGACACGACAGAGAGACGCAACGTCTTGCTCTTTGCGCGCAAGACGGCGCCGCTCGCTGGCTTCAAGTGGCCTCGCCCGCATGAGACACGCCAAGGAGACTACAAAGGGGCCTAGACTGCTCCTCCTGACGCGGGCGGCCATCTTAAGCAAACCTTCTCTCTGCCGGTCAATTCTGCTGCGCCAAAGGATACCGCCGCCGAGACCTGCGAGTGGTCATCAGAAGCGGTAATCATCTCTTCACTGTCTATCCGCGTGATGTCGCGACAATGCGCCGTCCTTGGAGCAGGGAAGCCTTCGCCGAAGACTCCTTTTCGAGCGATCCTCGCCACGCTGGCCCCGCTGATGGGGAGACCCTACGCGCCGAGGGCTCACCCACACGCCCGCCTCGACGATGGGGCCCTCGCCCGGCGCGCCGACGGGCTCGCCCACACGCTGGGGCCTGGTCGCCCGCCTGATGTGTGGGGCCCTCGCCTAGTCTTCTAAGGAGCTCGCCCACGCACTGGGGCCTGATCGCCCGCCTGACGCGTGGGGCCCTCTTGGCCTTCTGAGGGGCTCGCCTACGCGCTGGGGCCTGATCGCCCGCCTGACGCGTGGGGCCCGCTTGGCCTTCTTAGGACTCTTCGTACCCTGGTATTTATTACACCGACACAGCTTACCGACATCTTTACCAAGCCACTTGATGAGGCACGATTCTGCAAACTGAGAAATGAATTGAACATTTTAGACAAGTCAAACATTGCCTGAGTCGGTCGTGCGGCTATGTCATTCATTGCAAATCTTTTGAAGTCAGTTTGAGCATTTATGTGCTTTGCTTGTTATACTGGATGTTATTCATTGCCTATATGTTAATCACATGAAATTGATAGCTATAGCGTGTGTTTACCTTGTCACTAGCTCAGCTTGTGCTTAACTCAATATATCATGCAATTGGAAGCCATGAGCATGTGTTAGGAGGGCTATAGCTTCTAGTCTCATTTGATTGCTCTAAACTCTTTGGTTGACCATGTGCTTCTAAGTCTAGATTGTGTTCTTCCATTTTTCACATGTATTTACTTCGCTAAATTGAGCAATTTTAAGAAAATGTTGAGCCAAATTTGCAAAATGTGCTAAAATATGATTAGCGCCACATTTGGTCATACATGTCTCACCAATGTCTCCTCGATAAGATAGCTTACCATAGCACTGGGCATGAACTTAGGGGGAGCTTTGGATGACCGAGACGTTCATCTTCAGTGTCATGCTGGGTGGCGTCGCCTATGGTTTGAGACATGGTAAATTTTGAGAAAATTCAAGGTGCAAAATGTGAAATATTTCAAAATGAGCTCAACCAAAATGTTTTTAGTCTCAAATAGGCACGGTGATAGCATGTGTAGTTTGGATTGCATCTTCTAGTGCTATGGTGCATCATGTATTCCCTTTGAGTTTTTGGAGCAACTCTTGATACTTCTCGCTATTGTTCATCCTACACTTGCTTTAGGTCATAATAACTTGAATCACACATCTAACAATTGTGCTCTAGTTGATCTTGTGACATTGTGACCTTGAGATAGCTAGATTTTGAGTATGATGGACTTATGGGCGTGTTTGCATTAGTACAACTTCCAAAGCGCTTAATTAGCTCTTAAACCCATATTTTGCTACTTTATGGTCATTGATGCCAAAGGGGGAGAAATAATTGCAAATCCATGTTTTGAATCTTCAAACACTTTGGGATAACACTTTGGGATGCAAAGGTGGGGGAATTGTTTTTGGGTCGTAAGGTTACAAGTGGTAGTCTTAGGAGATCTTAGGAGATGCTTTGCTCCTAGGATGAAGATTAGAATGTGATGGTGCTATCAAGTGGTATGCATTGATTTAGGGGGAGCTCATGTCTACACGTACATTGCACTTTATTCATTAGTCTAGTCTTGGGTATTGTGCTATGCTGGCATGCAATGTTTCTGAGCTAATCCATTGCACCAGAGATTGTATTTGTGCCTTGTCATGTTGGATTTGCAGGTGTTGTCATCAATTACCAAAAAGGGGGAGATTGTAAGATCAAGCCTCCCATGGGCTAAATGATTTTGGTAATTGATGGCAACTAGGCCGTACAGCTGGAACGCCAAGGATAAGGACTTTTGTTTTATAGTTCTTCTCATTTCCTTGTGTGCGTCTTTGACTCGACTACATCTCTCTGGTTGCAGGGTCCCACTGAGCACAGGTCCAGAAACATCAGTCGTGGGTTTCATGGGGGTGAGTACACCTGTCCTAGGGTCGAGAAGGTTCGGGGTCCAGCTATCCAGGTTTTCGTAGCCGCTAAGTCTCCAAAATACCCGAGAGCGCGAAACTTCCCGCCCAAATGGTCTAAAGTTTTCACTTGACCCTACCCAGGATGTCACCGTGTCCACAAATCAACAAAAATGCCCCAAGACCTGAGGCGTGGTGACGAGAGGGGGCGAGAGAGGCTAAGTCCAAAGGGGTGTGCAAATTAAACCTCTGTCGGACGGCGTTCGATATCCATCGGACGGCGTCCAGTGAGCAAGTGAGCCTGAGAGACTAAGTCCCGAAAACACCGCCCCTGTCGGACGGCGTCCGACCCTCTTCGGACGGGGTCCGACAGTGCCGATTCCCAAGGAGTGAGCACGAAATTTGGCTATGTCCCAACCAACATCGCCTCTGCCGGACGGCGTCCGGAGACCATCGGACGGCGTCCGACCATCCGAGACTTAGCCAAAATGGCGAGTACACAGCCTGGAGCTTACTGTCGGACGGCGTCCGACCAGCGCCAGACAGCGTCCGATGCCGGCTGAAAACGCGACCAAACACGTGGTGGGCACAGGGAGGAGAGCACAGCGCACTCCATCAGACGGCGTCCGACGAGTTGTCGGACGCGTCCGGTTGTCGGACGCGTCCGGTAAAGGTGAAATTTCACCAGACTCGTCCATCGGACGGCGTCCGATAATCACCGGACGGCGTCCGACAGTTTGATCCAAAACTCGGGATTAAATCTAAGCCTTCCGTTTTGAGGGTTTCGCCTTGAGCCTATAAATAGGGGCTTGGAGCACGGGAGAAACGTGAGAGACCCTCATTAGCAGCCACCCCTTGCCCTTTCCACCCAAGAGAGCTCCTCCCATGGCACCCACCTCCATCTAGGGTTCCATGTGCTTGAGAGATTGAGAGGTAGGAGAAGAGAGGAAGAGGAAGAAGAAGGTGCCCCCTACCTCCTCTCATCCATCCCCAAGGTTTGCCCCTTCTCCCATGGTGTTCTTGCCCTAGTTTCCATGGTGGGAGAGAAGGGTTAGTGGTGAGAGACGGTCTCTGATCTTGTGCTCTTGGGACTTGCCGTCGGAGAGATCGTCGTGACGCCACGAGCTTCATCAACCGTACGACTACAACCATGCCGCAAACCCACCATCCATTGGCGGTCACCGCCTTGTGTAGGGTGCATCCTCTCCATCCGTTTGGAGGCACAAGTCCGCCGTGTGTCAGCGGCCACCACCGTGCGTCGGTGGTGCCAAAGTGTCCGTGTGTCGGAGCCAAATCCTCCATGTGTTGGAGGTACCTCTTGAGTTGAGGTGAAACCCACCATGTGTCGGTGGTCGGTGCCGTGTGTCGGTGCCGCGGTTGCGAGGAGCTTCCGCGTGTGGAAGAACTCGTCTTGTGTGAAGGTTTGGGGCTCGCCTACCATGTGTTGGTGAAGAGCCACCACGAGTGGATCGAGGGCTAGGGACGAGAGAGTCCCGACTTCTCTGTGTGAGAAGTTTCCTCAACGGAGATGTAGGTGTTCATGTGTTGAGCACCGAGCTTCGGTAAACAACTCGGTTTGCGTCTCCTCGTCTCTTGCATTATCTTAATTGTGCATTGCTTGTGTGAGCCATCGAGCCACCTTCCTGTTGATTAATTGTGCCGTCGCTTCCGTATCTAGATTTTAGGATTTCATCGGTAGCTTGGGTAAAAACCAGACTAATCAATCACGAAAACAAAGTAAAAATTTGAATTAGGAGTCCGATTCACCCCCCCTCTCGGCCGAGGTTTCCTACAGAACCGTACCGCTTTTCGCGGGAAGTCGAAGCGCGCGGTGTATGATGGCGCCGAGCGCGCGCGAGTGGGGACGGAATCCAAACCGTCGCACTCGCTTCGCTTTCCTATAAATGCTTCCTTCCTTGGCGCCGCAACGAATCCTTCCGCGCGCCAAAGTACCTTGAACCGCCACCTGCCGCTGCCGCAGAGTTTCTTCGCCCTTTAACTTTTGCCACCGCGCTTCCGCCACCCTCCAATGGCTCCTAAGCGCAGCAGAGGTCGCCGTGGGGACGCCATTCCGGTCGCGCCGCCGCCTAATGCCGCCTTGCCCGCCTCCGTCGCTGATGAGGAGACAGTTGCGCGGCTCCAGCGACTCGTGCCGCCTTCCGCCGCCCATTTCCGCGCAGGCACCATGGCGCCAAGTCCCCGCGACGGGGAGATCATCACCTTCACCTGGGCGGTGCTGGCGGGGCTTGTCCCGCCGTACTCCGAGTTCTTCCTGGGGGTGCTTGCCTTCTACGAAATCCAGGCGGCGCACCTTCCCCCCAACTCCATCGTGATGCTGGCCATCTTCGCCCACCTCTGCGAAATGTTTGTGGGGACGATGCCAAGTCTCCCGCTCTGGCGCCGGCTCTTCACGCTGCACGTGAGCTCGCGCTCGAGCGGGGCTGTTGGAAGCTGCTACTTCACGCTTCGCGACGCCGCCGCCTTCATCCCAGTCACGCTTAAATCCAACTGGAAGGATTAGGCGCGACAGTGGCTGTACACGGAGGATTCCAGCGGTTGCGATGATCTTGCCTTCCCCGAGGGTCCTGCGGAATCCCTCGCCAGCTGGGGGTCTCAGCCCGACGACTCGGCGGAGATGGAGGCGATGCTGGCGTGCATTGCTGAGCTCCGCCGTAATGGGCTCACCGGAACCCATATGGCGGCGGACTTTCTGCAGCGCCGCCTCTGCCCGCTTTGCATGAGGGCGCGCCCCGCCTGGCAGTACTATGGTGATGGCGATGGGACCCGCATTGCCCCTGGAGGTGAGTACCCTCGCACTCTTTTGGATCTTTTGACTTTGCGGAACGTCTTTTCCCTTCTTTTGTTTCTTGGTTCCTCGCCAACTTGCAGTTTCTTCTTTGTCGTGCTGCCAGCCGCGGGGAATGTGCCAGAGGAGGTGCTCCGGCAATGGCTAGCGGGACTCCTGTCCACGCCAGCCGGCGACATCCTTCTGCCCGCGATCGTCCGCCCCCTCTGCGACTGGGACGCACGGGAGCGCAACGCGTACTTGCGTGCGCTGCCCCCCATGGAAGTCTCTGGTCCCGCGGTCCAGGTGGTCCGACGACCCCTGCAGATCTACGGCCAACCTCCGACGACGACCAAAGCTTCCGCCGCCGCTGCTCCTTCTGTGGCTGACGCGCCTGCCGTGCCGGCCGACTCCGACCGTGCTCTCGGGAAGCGCCGCCTCGTCCTATCCCAAGACGACGATGATGAGGAGGGAGAGGGGAGCCCGAAGAGGATTTGTCCTTCGAGTCCTGAGCCGCCTCCGCCTCCTTCAATTCCCCTCGACGGGGGTCCTGCTGCTGATGCTGCCGCTCCGCCACCCGGCGAGAGCACGGTGACTCCTCCGAAACCGGCGCCGCCTGCGACGGTTTCTTCTGCGCCGGCACCTCCTGCGCTGCACCATTGTCGCGCCCGGCTCCGCTTCGCCTTCACCCCTGTCGGCGCCGCTGCCTTGACGACGTCGGCCGCGATCGTTCCACCGCCCCCTCCACCTCCTGCCTCGCGAGGAGGAGGAGCGGCTGCGCCTGCTCCGCGGCCATACAGCCTGACGCTGCCCCCTTCTTCCTTCGCCTTCGGGGGACGTCGCTTCAGGTGGCTTTCTCTGCGCTCATGCATATTTCGCATCAGGGTTAGCATGCTGCATGTTTTTCGCATACCTGAACCCTTTTCTGGTTTTTCTTCACGGGATTAGGGCGGATCCTGGGGCTTCAGGCTCCGGCCCGCGCGACCCGCGAGCCCCCAGTTTTTCCGCAGACCCTTCAACGGAGACGGGACCTCCCAATGCGGAGAGTGTGCCGGCGGGAGACGACGACGAGGAGTAGCTGAACTCCTTCGCCTGTCTTGCCTTGTATATAAAACCTGTTAATGCAAACTTTTGCTTTTTCCCTGCCAGAAGTCCCACTTATTTCTACGCAATTTCTCACTTGCGACAAAAGAAGAACTTAGGCGATCGACCGCCAAAAGATTTAGACAGAACGTTCTGCTGAAAATGAGCTGTTTTCTTTAGGCGTCTGGTTACTTCAACCCTTATCGCCTCTCGCAAACCGACTTAAACGTTGCGCGGCGAGCACTTAGCTTCCGGAAGTGGTCTAGACGCTGGTGCCGTCGTTGGCGCAGGGCCCAAACCGAGCAGACACATCAGGCTAGAACACGCCTTCCGTCCGCCTTGCCTCGCCCAGCGCAAGTTCAAGCGTTCGCCTTTGCAACTAAGGGGCCATCAGCCTTAAGTACTTTCTCGCTACCAGTTTTCAACATAATGTTTTCTAACAGACTTTTAAAAGCGGAAAACAGATGCTCACAGAGAAACAGAACTTATCTTTATATTGCAGAAGATGGCTTTGTACATCGTAGCCCCCGAGGCGAGCGGGGAAGGATGAAGACCTCGCAGCTCGGCTCCAAGGGAAGACAAAAAGGCTTCTGAGACAGCTACCTACGGGTAGAACTTCCTCAGCTGCTCGACGTTCCAGGTGTTCGCCAATTCGCGACCATCCTCGAAGACAACCCTGACTGAGCCTGGGCGGGATACTGAGACCACCTTAAAGTGGCCCTCCCACTGGGGAGCCAGTTTATTGCGACCTGCCTGTGCCTGAATTCTGCGTAGGACGAGGTCACCTACTGCCAGTGTTCTCTCACACACCCTTCTGGCTTGATAACGGCGCAGGGCCTGCTAATATTTGGCGGCCCGGATCGCCTCTCTGTCTCTGATCTCCTCTAGGAGGTTTCCATCTTCGCTGAACGCCGCCACCCTTGGGGATCCGAAAGTGAGCTCCGACGGGAGCACCGCTTCAGAGCCATACACCAGGAAGAAAGGGGTCTCGCGGGTAGCTCTGTTGGGAGTTGTCCTTAGTGCCCAAAGCACAGTGGGGACTTCTTCGGCCCAGCGCTTGCCGTGTTTCTCCAGGCAATCAAACGCTCTTGTCTTGAGTCCCTTCAGCACCTCCGCGTTCGCCCGCTCCACCTGCCCATTGCTCTTCGGGTGTGCAACAGAAGCAAAGCACAGCTTAGTGCCCAGCTCTTCACACCAGTCTTGGAAGTCGGCGCTCTTGAACTGAGCGCCGTTGTCGGTGATGATTATGCTGGCGACGCCGAAGCGGACGAAGATGGTTATCATGAACTTTATAGCTGCAGCGGAGGTGATCGCCGGGACCGGCGAGGCTTCAACCCACTTGGTGAACTTGTCGACGGCGACAAACAGATGCGTGTAGCCCCCGGTCGCCCGCGGGAAGGGGCCCAGGATTTCTAGCCCCCAGATCGCGAACGGCCAGGAGAGCGGAATGGTTTGCAGCGCTTGGGCCGGTCGGTGGATCTGTTTGGCATGAAATTGACACGCTTCGCATCTCCTCACCAGCTCGAAGGCATCCTAGGGGGCAGTAGGCCAATTGAAACCGTGGCGGAAAACCTTTCCGACCAAAGCCCGGCTCCCTGAATGGCTCCCGCACATGCCTTCATGGATCTCAGAGAGGATTTCACTCCCCGCTTCCCGACTGACGCACTTCAGTAGAACTCTGTTTGCACCCTGGCGATACAGGTCCCCACCAACCCGGGCGTAGCGCTTGGCCTTGCGCGCTATCATCTCAGTTGACGCGTCATCGTCGGGGACCACTCCATCCCGCAGGTAGGCTAGGATAGGATCCATCCACTGACCTTCCCGGACGAGTGCGACGATGCTAGGATGGTCGCCAACGTACTCTGCCTGGCCCGGCATTTCCGCCTCAACCGCCTCGGCAGTTCTTCCGCATCCTCCCTCCGACCGGGGAGCTACTGCGGGAATGCTGACGTCTCCTCCTGTCGTGGGGTTGCGTCGAGAATCATGCCGTCCCTACCAGAATCGGGGGCCGCGACAGACGGCCGCGTGAGTTTTTCTTCAAAGACCCCAGCCGGGACAGGTGCCCTTGATGAGGCAATCTGGGACAGTTCATCCGCCATATAGTTGTCGTGGCGAGGGACGTGCGCGAAGCCCAAACCCTCGAAACGCCGCTCCAACTGACGAACCTCCGCCAAGTAGGCCGCCATGGTGGGATCCGACCAGGTGAATTCCTTCCTCGCCTGGTTGATGACCAGGAGAGAGTCGCCTTTGACTTGCAGTCGCCGGATGCCCAGGGTCGAAGCCACCCTGAGCCCGGCGAGTAACCCTTCGTACTCCGCGACGTTGTTGGTAGCGTGGAATTCCAGCACCACCAGGTGCCGAACAATGTCGCTGGTGGGGGACACCAGGACTACGCCGGCCCCAGCCCCCTCGAGCCGGAAAGAACCGTCGAAGAAAAGAGTCCACGGCGAGGGTACTGGTGCGCCTTCAACTTCTGCCGCCGCCGGAGTCCATTCGCTGACAAACTCCGCCAGCGCCTGCCCTTTCACCGCCGTACGAGGAGCAAACTTGAGGTCGAACTCCGCCAGCTCCATCGCCCATTTGGCGATGCGGCTCGTTGCCTCGCGGTTGAAGAGGATCTCCCGCAAGGGGTACTTGGTCAGCACAGTGACTTCTCGCCCCAAGAAGTAGTGACGCAGCCTTCTGGACGCCGTCAGCACGGCATACAACATTTTCTGGTGCTGCGAATACCTCGTTTCTGCATCATGGAGGACCTTGCTGATGTAATAGACTGGGCGCTGAACTCCTTCCCTTTCTGCCACCAGCACCGCGTTGATCACCTCCGGGTTCGCCGCGACATAGAGGATCAACGGCTCGCCTGACTCTGGGGTGACCAGCACGGCCGGAGAGGCGAGGTACTTCTTCAGGTTGTCAAATGCTTCCTGCGCCTCCGCGGTCCACTCAAACTGGTTGGTCTTCTTCAGCAGCTTGAACAAGGGGAGACTCTTATCCCCTAGGCGAGCTATGAAGCGATCCAGGGAAGTCAAACAGCCAACCAAGCACTGCATCTGCCGGAGTCGCGTCGGGGCTTCATGTTTTCAATTGCAGCGATCTTGTCGGGGTTCGCCTCAATCCCCCTCTGGGAGACGAGGAAACCCAATAGCTTACCCGACGGAACGGCGAAGACATACTTCTCGGGGTTAAGCTTGATGCAGTACTTCCTCAAGTTGGCGAAGGTTTCCTCCAGGTCGCCGGTCAACTCCTCCGCCATATTGGACTTCACCACCAGGTCGTCGACGTACACCTCCAGGTTGCGCCCGATTTGGGTGCGGTGAGCGATATGCATGGCCCTCTGATAGGTCGGGCCCGCATTCTTCAATCCGAACGCCATCCTCGTGTAGCAGTAGATGCCCATGGGCGTCACAAAGGCAGTCTTGTCCTCGTCTTCTTCTGCCATGCTAATCTGGTGGTACCCAGAGTACGCATCCGTAGCCATGTTTGCCGCACCCGCCGTGGAGTCGACGATGAGATCGATGCGGGGCAGTGGGTACGGATCCTTCGGCACGCCTTGTTGAGGTCGGTGAAGTCGACGCACATCCTCCACTGCCCGTTGGGTTTCTTAACGAGGACGGGGTTCGCGAGCCACCTGGGATGGGTGACACATCGAACGACCCCCGCCCTCAGAAGCTTGTCCACCTCCTGGCGGATAACGGCCTGGCGCTCCACCGACTGCTTCCGGACCTTTTGCAAGACCGGTCGCGCGTAGGGGAACATTGCCAATTTATGCTCAATCACCTCCCTGGGGACCCCAGTCATGTCAGACAGTTGCCAAGCAAACACATCTGCCTTAGACTGGAGGAAGGAGACGAGCGCGCCTTCCTATTTGGCGCCGAGAGAGGCGCCCACCAGAACGGTCCTCGCCGGGTCGGAGGAGTTCCCAGATTCGAGGCCTCAGCCTTCTGGGCGCCGATCGCCCCCGCCGAAGCGAGAGCGTCCTCGTCGCAGCGGAGCGCCTCCGGGCGGTCCACCTTCACAACAATGGGACCGGCAGGCCCCGGGATCTTGACCACCATGTAAGCATAGTGGCAGGCCGCCATGAACTTGGTCAGCGCCGGCCGACCGAGTATGGCGTTGTACGGGAGGTCGAAGTCCGCCACCTCGAACTCGAGCATCTCCGTACGGAAATTGTCAGCGCCTCCGAAGGTCACCGGGAGGCTGACACACCCCAAAGGGACGGACTCAGCCCCCGGCGTGACACCGAAGAAGGGTAGCGCTGGCCGGAGCTCCTGCTCCTGGATCTGAAGAGCTTTGGAGACTCGGGCGGACAGGGGGTTGATAGAACTTCCTTCGTCGACCAGCACCCACCCCAGCTTGACATTCCGGACCGTAGGCGCAACCACGATCAGGAGGTGTCCCGGGCCGGCGGTGCTGACGGGGTGATCGGCGTGACTAAATGTGATCGACTGCTCCGTCCACACCAGCTGCCTGGCAGACCCTACGCCGGGCACGACGGCGCACACCTCCCTCATCACACGCTTGAAGCTAGCGTGAGACGGATAGGTGGCCGATCCGCCGTGGATGACGGCAACTTCACGCTCCGCCTGCTGAAAGCCAAGCGAAGCCGGTTCCTTGCCCTTGCCGCTGCCGGACGCCTGCTGCTGCTCTTGGACTCGCTTGTCCACTATCTTGCTTACGACCTGGCAATCAGCCAAGTCGTGGGTGTTACTGCGATGGATCGGATGGTAAGTCCTTCCGTCCCATTCGTCGGGGCGATGGCCTCGCCCTCCGTCGTGGCCGCGGCGGTCATCACGGCCGCCCCCGCGGGGACCGTTTCTGCCGCCACCGCGACCACCTCCCTTCTTCCGCCCGCCGCGCCCATCGCGCGCCGCCACCGTCTTCGCTGTTGTTGTCGTCGTGGCGGCGGCCAGACCTGTCGGCCTCGGCCGCTGGCGCTTCTTCTTGTCCTTCCCGCCGGATTCTTGAGGTCCCGGCCACACCCCTGCCCCGCCCTTCCGGCGGCGGAAGGGCCTCCGCTGCAGGCGCACTTGTGGGCCAGAGTGAAGAGCTCCTCCGTCGTCTTGATCTTGCGGGTGGCCATCTTCTCCTTGACCTTGGGGTCCCGGGCGCCCCTCCTGAACGCAGTGATAACTGCATCGATGGAGATGTCGGGGATGGTGTAGCGGACCTGACTGAAACGCCGGATATAGACGCGCAGTGACTCTCCCTTCTTCTGCTCCACATTGTGGAGATCGTCTTCGACTCCGGGCTGCTCGAAAGTGCCCTGGAAGTTGGTGATGAAGAGCTCCGAGAGCTCCTTCCACGACCCCACAGACTCCGGGGGTAGGTTCATGAGCCACGAGCGGGCTCCGCCGGTGAGGACTGCGGGAAAGTAGTTCGCCAGAACTTTTCCCTACCCTCCAGTCGGCTGCATCACCGTGGTGTAGATCTGCAAGAACTCATCAGGGTTGGTAGAGCCGTCGTACTTCTCGATGGGGGCCGGTCGAAACCTTTCCGGCCACTGGACGCGGCGCAGCTCCCTCGAAAAGGCGCGGCACCCGACGTTGGGAGCCTCCTGCTCCTGGACGCGGCCCTCGTCCCGCCGCGCCCGTCTCCCGGGAGGCGCCGAAGAGGCGCCGCCATCTTCGGCGGAGGCGGCACCGCGGGAGTCCTCCTCCTGGTCCCCGCGAGTGGCAGCGATAGCGCGATCGCGCTCTCGACCGTGCCGCCGGCGAAGCTTGTCGCGCAGGTCTTCTCCTTGTCGTAGATGGCGGTCCTCCAAGTGGATCCGGAGGTCCGGCCCACCTACACGCCTGCTCGGTCGAACCCCCGTAGGAGTTGCCTGGCTCCTGTTGTCTTGGCCCCATTCCCTCCCGCCCGGAGATCCATAGGAGGGGTGCGGAAAAATAAAAGAGCGGGAAGAAGCGGAAACACCGGTTCCCGCTCCCCCGAAACTTGCACCACTGCCGCGGCGGCGTCGAAGTAGCGGGCCAAGCTGGCCAGCCACGGCGCCGCCGGAGAATCCGGAGTTACCGGCACCGGTGGGTTGTCCAGTAGGGCTCTGGCCGCATGGAGGTTTTGTGCTGGAGTGCACTCATCCAAGGCCAGCGCCGCTTAGCCGATCGGGCGCCGCTTCCCGCCAGGCACCAACCTCGGTGGGCGGCCGCTGGCTGATCCGCTACCATCGCCGCGCCGACGCCATGGCATGGCTCTCGGCCGCCTCTGGTCCATCGCGGACTGCTGGTTCGCCATTGCCGCCTGAAGAGGGATCGAAGAACTTGAACTGATGCTAGTGCTCCCCTACCTGGCGCGCCACTGACAGCGTGTTCTTCACTTTACCATGGTGAATCACACCCCTATCAGATTTCTACCGAGCTAGCCGATCAGCCAAGTTCGGTTCGATTCGAGCGTCAAACACAGCAAGGAGCGACGCGCAGCGATTACCCAGGTTCGGACCCCCCTACGGGTAATAGTCCTACTCCTGCTGAGCCTTAGCTCTTTTTCGTGTTGTGGTTGTATGAGAATGCTTACGGAATGTTGAATCCCCCTTTTCTCTCTGTTCTCCTTTTATACGAGCCTTGGACTGGCGGAGAGAGCCGAGGGGGGAGTAGGCAGTACAGTACGCTTAGTACACTGATAGGACGTAAAGGACGGGACAGGAGAGACGAAAACGTGCTGCTTTTGCGCCGTGGGGCGCCGCCCACGCGTGCCTCGCAAGTGGCCTCCGACTCATGTGAACACGCCAGTGAGGGAGTAGGCGGGGCCCAACTTACGCCACCTGACGCGGGCGGTCACCCTGATGACGGCGGACCCTCTCTCCGCCGGTTAATTCCGTAGAGCCATAGTGACAGTTGATCAGACCCGCAAAGGTCACTGTGGCGGTAATCATCTCTTTTCTGGCCCATCCGCGCGTAACGTCGCATGGAATGCGCCTGTCCTCCGCAGCAGAGGAGAGCCTTCGCCCAGAAGACTCCCCTCGGGACGCTTCCTAGGGCTATCTGGGAGTTGATCCATCGGTGGGGCTGTTCCTCCACTACTACACAGTGACAAGGAGCAGCTCCGCCCCTTCCGAGCTCGGGTGCTACTACCTCAAGCTCCGGGCCACCGTCGACGATGCGCCATACCCTCGTCCACTACTGCTCGACTGGATGGGGCCATGGTGGATGAGGTGGTTCTACACCAAAAGGAGCGGCGACAGCAAGCTCATCTTCACCGGGCAAGCGCTGGCGAAGGGGACTCAGATGCCGCGGCCGGAGCCGACCGGCGAAGAGTGGTATTTGACTCGGAAGATCGCTTCCCTCGTGGGCCTCGGGCTCACGGGCAGGGAGATCATCCGAGACTTCGTGGCGAACAGAATCTATCCGCTATGGAAGAGGTCCTACCCCTTCTACAAGATTGAAGGCTGGGAAGACATCACCAGGGAAAGCTCGGGTAAGTTCCTCAAACGATCAACCCTTCTTTGGTGATTCATGCGAACAGGAACTAACAATGTCTTCTGTTCGGACAGAGAAACCTACGGACGCATGGGTGACCGAGCAGGTCGACGCCATGTGGAAGGCTGCTAGGAAGGACGCTGAGGTCACCGGCGTGGTGGCCTACACGTGCCCAAGGAATGTGCTCGTCCGCACACCAGAGGTGACAAACTTAGAGCCCCCATTTGATTCGCTAGACTTACACGATTATAGCTTGCTTACATTCGCTTCAAATATCCAGGACGACCAGCTCATCATCGGCAAAATCGTCTATGAGCTCTCCGGATCCGACAAGGAAGAAGCGAGAAAGGGCAAGGCCAAGGTGGCCGTGAAGCCCAAGGTGGCCGCCGAGCCGACGCGGAGCTCGCCGCACCGTAGCGGCCGCCAACCGCCTCTGAAGCCCTCCGCGGCGATGAAGCGCGCCGAGCAGGCCAAGCATATGCGTGGCCAGCCAAGCGGGAAACGCCCAAGTCCCTCCTTCCTCACCGTGCAAAGCGATGAGGTACGATACATGACCCTGTGGCTTAAGCGCTATGCACGGGCTCACCCGGGCCATATGGAACGGCTGCAACAGATCGCCGAGTAGAGGAGGCTCGACGAGGAGGTCGCGCGCAAGGAGTCTCTCCTTGCGTTGCGCAGAAAAAGTGCTCAGCTCAGCAGAGAGCTGAGTTCGTCGCCACGAGCGCCCGGAGGCCAAGGCGAGCAAGAAGCCGAGGACCCGCCGAGAAAGAGGCGCAAGCTCCGTCACGGAGCAAAGAAGAAGGTCAAGCCTCCCGCGGCTGGTGAGTAATGGCAAGACTCTCACCCTTACATTCTACCAAACCGATGAAGACTTAATGCATTTCTTTCCCATCAGCTGCCAAGGAGGAGATCGCCACGGACGACGTGGACGCGGCGGTCGAACGATCTCTGCTGCCCGAGCACCTACATGATGCGTCACGGGCAGTGAGGTTGGCCGCCCTCAAGGACAGGCTGGCAGCGTGGGCTATGCTCCCGCCGGGCTCCAGCGATCAGATCGAAGCTCTGAAGGGCCTGATCGATCGGCTTGAAGCCGAAGAAGCGGGGCGCGACGCCACGACGAGCGGGGCCAAGGTATTGGCTCTGCCGGCTGCCCGAGGCGGGACCGAGCAAGCGGTCCTCTCGGGCACTTCGTCGCAGGGGCAGGACATCCCTGCCGCGACGGCAACTTTCGACTAGCGAGGCGAGAGACCTACTGCCGGGGAGCAGGGAGATGAGTGCGAGCAGGGGCACAAGCTGCCCTGCCCGCGGTCCCACCGACGTCGCCGATCAGAGCGACGCCGATCTTGCCCGAGGTTGCACGAGCGGAGAAAGAAGAGGAGGCGCTGGAGCTCGGCGGCGACAATGTCGCGGCCGCCAGCCCTCTCAGGGTTGAAGGTCCCACGGGAGGAGGCGAGCCCCCAGGTGGGCACGCTCCGGCAAGAAGAAGTCGCAGCGCGGCGAACATCGTGCTGCGGCCGTTCCGAGCAGCCGGGGCTTCGCAACCCAATGCCTTGGGGAGCGCCTGCGCCACAACTTGAAGAACAGGCTCCAAGAGGTAAGCCTCGAACCCAAAAAATCTCCGGCTTAAGTTACGAGCAACTCAATATGACAGATTTATCCTTCTTTCATTCAGGTCTTGTGGGCGACCATGGAGGACCAAGAAGAAGGCGTCGTCGTCGAGCGCGGCGCCATCCTAGGAGCCTTCCAGCAGCAGCACCGGGAGCTCGAGGGGGAGCTCCTTGCCGTGGCCAAAAGCCGATGCCGACTCAAGGCGAAGGTGACGATGCTCGAAGCCCAACTGATCGAAGAGAGGCAGTCCTCAGCGCCCCTCCAGGAGAACATGTCGAGCCTGTGGATCTCATAGGAAGACGCCGAGGAGCTTCGCGGGCTGGCCTTGAGGGTCAGCACAACGGAAAGAAGGGTCAAGGAGCTGGCCGAGCAGCTCAAGACCACCGAGAAGCACCAAAGTCAGAACGAAGTTCTGACCGAGCAGCTGCGTGCCAGGACTGAAGAGGTCGAAGTCCTCTGTGCAGAAGCCAAGGAGCAAGCCAAGCATAGGACTATCGGCATGGAGGAAGCCGAGCGCCTCTGAGCTGAAGCGAAGGAAGGGGTCAAAGCCCAAGGAGAAGCCCTGCGCCTCTAGTTAGAAATTGAGGAGCTGAAGGAGCAGCTTGCTTCTAAGTAGCAGCAGTAGGGTTGTACCCGAAAGGGCCATGTACTCCTATAAACTTTTGTTAACATAAATAAAGACTTACCTTTTCCTGTAAAAAAGAGCAGCAAAAAGACAAGGACGAACAGGAAACCAAGAGCAAGGCAAAACAGCGCTAGAGAGTTTTAAGAAAAACGGTAGAACGCCAGCCAAACTCCCAGCCCCGTTGTGCATCTGCTCGAGAACCTGAGTTTGCGAACTCGAATAGGTGCACTAGAAAAAGAGCGACACCCTAGCCCCCGGTACGGATGATGCTTGAAGACCTGAGTTTGCGAATTCAAGCACGTGTGTAGAGAGATAGAGCGACACCCGCATCCTGATCGACTCGTTCCATGAACTGCTCGTGAACGTAAGTTAGGCAATTCCAAAGGTAACCGAACAAGGAAAGTGCCTCTGTCGCGGGGGGCTTACGAGAGCAGGCTTTGCCAAATGGTTGCGCCGAAAGCGGTAAGTGCCTCTGCCGCAGGGGGCTTACGAGAGCAGACTTGGACACAAGGCGGAAAGCCATGTTACGCAACCCTGAGTTTAGGAACTTGCTGATACTAGATACGGGCAGGGAAATCCTGAAGATCGCGAAGCCAAGAGTTCGCAAGACCGGGCAGCCATCAAGTGTTACCAGAGAGAAAGTAGTATGAGAAGACGAGAAGTGAAAATGGGCCGCAGGGGGCCGCGAACATTCACTGTTATTGGATTGAACTTTACATGGCAGCCCGAGAGACTTGGACGAATCAAGGCGCGAAGTTTGACAAAAAGCGCAGAGCTAAGAAAACAAACGAAAGACCTACACAAAGAACTTACGAAGCTGGTCGATGTTTCAAGTGCTGGTCAGCTCTCTCCCATCCTCCATTGCCGGACGAACAGCCCCGGGCGAGCGGTAGAAACGACTGTGAACAGGCCCTCCCATCGGGGAGTTAGCTTGGTGGCCTTGGACAGGTTCTGGACACGGCGCAGAACAAGGTTGCCCACCTTCAAAGCCTTTGGTCGGATGGATTTGGCAGCGTGCCGGCGAAGATCTTGCTGGTAGCGCGCCATTCTGACTTGTGCCCGGTAGCATGTGCCTTCGAGGAGATCGAGTTCGAGCAAGCGCTCTTGCCCTGAATCAACCATGTTGACCGAGCTTGTGCGGGGCGAGCCGAGTACCACTTCGGTGGGCAAGATGGCTTCTGCACCGTAGACCAGTCGGAAAGGAGTTTCCTCGGTTGCCCGACTGGCTGTGGTGCGAACGGCCCAGAAGACGGAAGGAACTTCGTCGAACCAGGCTTTGTTGTGCTCGCTGAGAGATGCGAACACACGCCGTTTGATACCCTGCACTATCTATCCGTTAGCTCGCTCGACTGCTCCATTGCTCTGTGGATGTGCCACAGAGGCGAAGCAGACCTTGGTGCCCAGCTGTTCGCAGTATTCCTGGAATAGCTCGCTTTTGAACTGGGGACCGTTATCGGTGATCAGCTTATGGGGAATCCCGAAACGCGTGATCACATTGCTTTTGAAGAAGCGTACACCCATTTTGATGTGAAGAGATGACACAGGCTCGGCCTCAATCCACTTTATAAAGGTGTCGATGGCGACGAGCAAGTGCGTGCAACCCTTGAACCCCTTAGGGACCGGGCCGATCAGATCCAGACCCATGTGGAGAAAGGCCATGATCGGGGATCGTTTGGAGCTCTTGGGCGGACTTATGGGCCTTCCGGGCGTGGAATTGGCATGCCTTGCACTTAGTTACCACATCCCGAGCATCCTGTAGCGCTGTGGGCCAGTAATAACCCATGCGAAACGCTTTGCCGACCTTAGTCCTAAAGGAGGCGTGGTTGCCACAGGCACCCTCGTGTATGTCCATAAAAAGGAACACACCCTCCTGCTGCGAGATGCACTTGGAGAGTACTCCTAGAGCACCTGAAGAAGTTGTCCTTCCAGGGCATGAAGAGCACCTCGAAGAATCGAAAGTGCCGCTCCAACTTCCTCACTTCAATCAGGTATCGCGCCATTGAGTCATCGCAGCACTGATACTCCTTGTTTACCTGAGTGATGACCAGCTGTGAATCTCCCTTCATAGTTAGTTGCGCAAAGTGTAGTTGGATAGAATACTGGAGTTGCTCTCCTTGAGGGGAGTTGAGAACAAAACCAGTCCCCGAGTTTCCAGTGCGCGAGCCGTCAAAAAACATGGTCCGGGGGTTTCTTCAGGTTGCTCGGGAGCTTCCTGGGATTTGGACGGGCAGGTCCATTCGGTGACAAAGTCAGCCAAGACCTAGGATTTGATAGCAGTTCGGGCAGCAAATAGAATGTTGAACTCTGCTAGTTCCATTGCCCACTTAGCTATGTGTCTGCCGGCTTCCTTGTTCCGTAGGATCTTTCCCAGAGGGAACTTGGTTAGGACTAGTGTCTGGTGCACCTGGAAATTATGCCGAAGCTTCCTGGAGGACTTGAGCAAGGCGTAGAGCAACTTTTGGACCTCAGGGTAATGCTCCTTTGATCCGTGAAGTACCTCGCTCACCTAATAAATAGGCCGCTGGATGCCTTCCCGCTCCACCGTCAGGACAGCGCTCACCGCTTGTGGCGTGCAACCAAGGTACAGCAAGAGCAGCTCGCCATGACGTGGGGTAGTCAAGATAGGTGGGTTGGACAGGTGTTGCTTTAGGTCTTAGAAAGATCTATCAGCCTCCTCTGTCCACTCGAAGCCATTGTGCTTGCGCAGGGCCTTGAAGAAGGGCAACCCACGTTCGCGTTGACGGGAAATAAACCTGCTTAAAGCAGCCATCCACCCTGTGAGGCTCTGGACCTCCTTAAAGGTGGTCGGAGCCATCATGTTTTCAATAGCCTCGATTTTTTCAGGGTTAGCAGAAATTCCTTGGGAACCTATAACATAGCCGAGCAGCATGCCAGATCGAACACCAAAGGTACACTTTTCTGGATTTAATTTGATTCTGTGCCTGGTGAGATTACGAAAAGTCTCGGCCAGGTCTTTTACATGGTCCGGAGCATACTTGCTGTCGAGGATTAAATTACGGCCCATTGCCATGGCCCACTCTCTGACGGCCCAATCGAACAGCCTACCAGGGCCCAGCTTCCTGGAAGGTTCTATCAAGCCCATATACGTCCTGCCGAACAACTTCTTGGTCGGCACGGTGCGTAACGACCTAGGATTCCTGTTTGAGTCTGACTCGAACAGAGTTCTACACGGCTACGTGAAGACCCGGACATGGTTTCCCGGATTGGACTAGGAGTCGTGTTCCCCAAGACTAGGAGTATGCCTTATCTGCCTCGGGATATATTTGGCATGTATGAGTTCGTTACGATCTCGTAGTTAGCCCGGCCCGATATTCCCTCGGTAGGTCGGTTTGCTCTGTACTATATAAACCATGCCCCTACGACATGTAGAGGGGGGAAGATCAAGACTTAGCATATCATCGCATATTGCTTCCTTGTACACCCATAATCTCGCCGAGACTTGTTCGTCTCGTCGAGCCACCTCTTGTATTCATCTCTGATATATAAGAAAGGCTGGACGTAGGGCTATTATCTCTCCCGAGAGGCCTGAACCAGGACAAAAACCCCTGTCTCCTGTTCGTTGCTGTTCGTGGTTGTTCGGCGTGTCTCCTATCTCCTCTTTGAAGAACCTTAGCGACTTGAGATCGATATCTCAACCGTCGATAGCTGGCGCCGTCCGTGGGGAGACACAGATCGAGCATGTCGAACTCTATCAGCGACCAGGAGATTCTCCCTGAGGACTACGACTCAGAAGGGCAGGATGTCTCTTTCCCTGCCGGATCGGATCGATCCCTTCGATCTTGATCGCCTTCCAGATCTGGTTCCCAGCTCCGTGCTCGAGGGCTGGATCTCTTCGCGCCGGCCAGCTCTTCGCCCGGAGCGCAAGTCTGGTCCCCGCAACGAGCTCCGTGCTCGGGGACTGGACCAACTTCGCGCCGGGCAGCTCTTCGCCCGCGGTGCACGTCTGGTCCCCGCGACGAGCTCCGTGCTCGGGGGCTGGATATCTTCGCGCCGGGCAGCTCTTCGCCCGGAGCGTGTGTCTGGTCCCCGTGATGAGCTCCGTGCTCGGGGACTGGATCAAAACTCCTTCCGGATTCTGGGGCTGTTCGCCTGGCAGTGGATGACGGGAGAGAGCTGACCAGCACTTGGAACATTGACCAGCTTCGTAAGTTCCTCATGTAGGTCTTTCGTCTCCCAGCTTCGCGCTTTTTCTCAAATTTCGCGCCTTAGTTCGTCCAAGTCTCTCGGGCTGCCATGTAAAGTTCAACCCATTGAGCGGTGAATGTTCGCGGCCCCCTGCGGCCCTTCTCACCACTTGTCTTCTCAGACCACTCTTTCTCTCTGGTAACACTTGATGGCTGCCCGGTCTTGCGAACTCTTGGCTCCGCAATCTTAAGGGTTTTTCCTGCCCGTATCTAGTTTCGACTAATTCCTAAACTCAGAGTTGCGTAACACGGCATCCAGCCTCGCGGCTAAGCCTGCTCTCGTAAGCCCTCCGCGGCAGAGGCACTTACCGCTCACGGCACAACCACTTGGCAAAGCCTGCTCTCGTAAGCCCTCCGCGGCAGAGGCACTTTCCTTGTTCGGCTACCTTCGGAATTACCTAGCTTACGTTAACGAGCAGTTCCTGGAACGAGTCGATCAGGATACGGGTGTCGCTCTAACTCTCTACGCACGTGCTTGAAGTCGCAAGTTCAGGTCTTCATGCATCGTCCGTACCGGAGGCTAGGGCGTCGCTCTTTCTCTTGTGCACCTGTTCGAGTTCGCAAACTCAGGTCCTCGAGCAGCTGCACAACGGGGGCTGGGAGTTAGGCTAAGCGTTCTACCGGTTTTCCTAAAACTTTCTAGCGCTGTTCGCCTTGCTCTTGGTTTCCTGTTCGTCCTTGTCTTTTGCTGCTCTTTTTTGCAGGAAAAGCTGCTCGGTCAGACTCTCGCTCTGATTCAAGCGCTGCTCGGCGGTCCTAAGCTGCTCGGCCAGCTCCTCGGAGGACTGCCTCTCCTCGGTCAGTTGGGACTTGAGCTGAATTTCGGCGACCCCGGTACGTTTTCAGTTTTCCAGTTCCTTTCCTTAGCGTTGGTTTTCCAAAACCTCGTTGGTCTTTCGCTCCCGTAGCGCTCCCCGCGTACGAGCATGTCTTTTTATCTGGCGACGACCTGTACGGCTCCGGTTAACCGAAGCGGTGCACCACCGATGGAGTTCTGCCCACCGTAGCGATTCTCGCGCATACGGGCATGCCCACCGTAAGTCGATTCTCATCGCAACGGGCACTCCTGGCGCTGGTTCCGCACCCGCCGAGGCGACACTACCGCTGCGCGGGTCCATGCCCAGATAAGATTTCGCCTCGCACGTTTTGCCTGCGGCTAAGGTCCCGTTCGCCTTCCCTGGTGATGAGACCATCACAAGGACGGACATGGACATGACGCCTCTCGCTCCTTCCACTACAACGCCACCAAAGTTGTCGATATCCTTGCTGGGACTATGTGCTGAAACGTCGCAACGACATGCTGACAAGAAACTTCAAGTGGACTTCAATACTTGGGCCAAGCCACACATGCCGTCAAAGGGGGACGTCCAACACGTGATAACCAAGATTGAAGACCCTTCATCACGCACAAGAAAGACCAAGTGCAAGCCCAACTCTTCCGGAAGCCCGGTTCGGCCATCAGCGACTAGCCTGATTTCAAACGACCGCCCAGGCCACATACGAGGTCCAAATGAGGCAAATGAGGACATTCTGGAAAGGATAGGAGATAATCTTTCCAATGGATCCAATCTCACTGCAAAATTCGTCCTGGATCACCGGAAAACTTTGAAATACTACAATGGATCAAATCTGCCAAGTGCTGCGACACTTTCTTTGGGCCGTGGGCCTTGTAATTTGACAGATAGGCCTAGGCCCAGGTTGAGGACGTGGGGAGAAACCCTAGAACGTCCTCCACCTTGGCCTCCACCCCTTTGGCCGTCCTCCCCTCCCTCCACCATAAAAACTAGCCGCCGCTGTCATATTTTCTCAGGTTTTGCTGTGTTTTGGTTGACCCCGTGTGCGTCCCTCCTCGTGTTCGCGTGTGTCGACTAGACCACCCGTTACGAGAAACAGAACCTCACCCATGTTTGAGTTATCGGATTAAAATTGCTATCATCTTGTTCTTGCTTGTTCTCGGTTGCAGCAGGTTCAAGGATCGATCGGGTTTCGACTTGGTTGATCGGTTCAGCGAGGTGACGTTGCGATTGCTTGGTTGCTGATCTCATAGTTAGTAGCCGATCCATCTACTTCGCTGTACACCAAACGGACGTATCGTTCCTCACCAGAAGATCGGGCCGACCCCGTCGTTGAACGTTCTTTCAACTTGTTTTAACTAATGTGGTTCTAGTATCTCCTTGCTACATATAAATTCCAGTCCAAGCTCCACTTACTATTAACCATAGAAAAAGTACCTTGCAATCGCTTTGTCACCCCTGAGTGCAGACTACCTTCATCCACTGATTGACTTTGACAAGCTGCAGGGTAAGAACTGGTAAGAGCTTGGTGAAAGCTTTGAGTGTGACTTGAGCGACTCCACCACCTAGTAGTTCATAGGAAATATATACTACTTGTGTATTTTTCTTGTGTTCTACTAACAATGACAGGTCATAGCTTCCGTCGTCATGTGAAGAAATATGACATACTTGCTCCACCTCCTCCGAGAGATATGTTTGATGACTATGATGCAGAAGACGCATATCTCGACTTGAAATATTTGAGACAAGGTAAAATGAAGGTAAAAGAGTACTATAAGGAATTTAAAACCTTGTTATGGCTAAGTGAATTAAATGAATGTGAGGAGGCAATTGAAAATAGATTTTTAAAAGGACTTAATGAGGAAATTCGAGATATACTCATTCATGAAACATACAGTTCTCTCTCAGAATTATTCAAATGTGCTTGTAGAGCAGAACATATCTTTATTGAATCATTGAATGAATTTATTGCCTCATTAGATGGACCCATTATTGCTCCTATTGTCGTACCTAACATTATGCAGAGAGATAAGCATCACCGAGAGGAGGATAAAGAGGAACACATGAATGAAGAAGAGATCATTGATGTGGGCAGAGAGCAAACCATTGAACCTACGCCTACATCAACTGCTGAGATCTCAGAAGGTAATGAAAAAGGTAATGCTCTTGCTCAATGTAATGATAATATTTCTGAAGATATGAAATTGTCCACTACCCATGCTATTCTAGACCAATCATTAGTGGAACCCATATCTGATTTTCCTTTGTCACAAGATGATTTGCTTGCTTTTACTTGTGATAAAGCAGAGTTGTGCGATAGTGCTTCACTTATATCAATGACACAACTAGTGAATGAACATGTAATTTCAGTTTTGGAATCAAACACTCATTTTGAAAATGAAAATAAACATGTCATCACATTGCTAGTGAACAGGATGAGCTGAAACTGATATCTTCTTCAAATACATTGGGTTACATTAACTTTGATAGTTTGTGCAATCTAAATAATTTAAAGGAGATGTTTTTTGAACATGCTAGTGTTTCATTCTTATCAAGAAATATCATTTATGCCATTGCTAAAAATAATGACAAAGGGGATTATATGATCAATCGTGTTTATATATGTTCCTCTTCCACTGATTTGATTACAACAAATGTGCACGATGTTTTGCCCTGCTTCGCTACTAACCTTTTGCAGGAGCATATGATGGAGTCGAGGACGACTGTAATTCAAGAAGGGGAGAATGATGAGACCATCACAAGGACGGACATGGACATGACGCCTCTCGCTCCTTCCACTACAACGCCACCAAAGTTGTCGATATCCTTGCTGGGACTATGTGCTGAAACGTCGCAACGACATGCTGACAAGAAACTTCAAGTGGACTTCAATACTTGGGCCAAGCCACACATGCCGTCAAAGGGGGACGTCCAACACGTGATAACCAAGATTGAAGACCCTTCATCACGCACAAGAAAGACCAAGTGCAAGCCCAACTCTTCCGGAAGCCCGGTTCGGCCATCAGCGACTAGCCTGATTTCAAACGACCGCCCAGGCCACATACGAGGTCCAAATGAGGCAAATGAGGACATTCTGGAAAGGATAGGAGATAATCTTTCCAATGGATCCAATCTCACTGCAAAATTCGTCCTGGATCACCGGAAAACTTTGAAATACTACAATGGATCAAATCTGCCAAGTGCTGCGACACTTTCTTTGGGCCGTGGGCCTTGTAATGTGACGGATAGGCCTAGGCCCAGGTTGAGGACGTGGGGAGAAACCCTAGAACGTCCTCCACATTGGCCTCCACCCCTTTGGCCGTCCTCCCCTCCCTCCACCATAAAAACTAGCCGCCGCTGTCATATTTTCTCAGGTTTTGTTGTGTTTTGGTTGACCCCGTGTGCGTCCCTCCTCGTGTTCGCGTGTGTCGACTAGACCACCCGTTACGAGAAACAGAACCTCACCCATGTTTGAGTTATCGGATTAAAATTGCTATCAACTTGTTCTTGCTTGTTCTCGGTTGCAGCAGGTTCAAGGATCGATCGGGTTTCGACTTGGTTGATCGGTTCAGCGAGGTGACGTTGCGATTGCTTGGTTGCTGATCTCATAGTTAGTAGCCGATCCATCTACTTCGCTGTACACCAAACCGACGTATCGTTCCTCACCAGAAGATCGGGCCGACCCCGTGCGCATCACCTGGTTAGCGGTCTTAGCCACAGCGGGGCTGCACTTGCCCGCACACGTCTTCTTTATCCATGCTACGTCCTTCCTGGCACGGTAATCCGGAGCAATGCACCACCAACGGAGTCCTGCCCATCGTAAGCCGATTCTCATCGCAACGGGCACTCCTTGCGTCGGTTCCGCATTCGCCGAGGTGATACTAACGCTATCGGGGACGTACACGGGAAAAATTGTGTCTTGTGCGGGTAGGTCGTCTTTTGCGTGTTTTCCAAAACTCGCTTTGCTCTTCTTAGAGCCTGTTCTTGCTCTCTTTTTCCCTTGCTGGCTGGTTTCTTGTTTGTCTTTTGCAGGAAATACAGGAGCGGGGAACGTCAGACTCCGGTGATGGTCGTGGCGAGGTTCCAGGCTTCCCACCAAAACCGATGTTTGCATCCCTCTCTTCCCGGGTTTGCTCCGCGCATGCCCAGGGACAGATTCACTTCACCCGCGTATGATTTCTCGCCTTTGCCCGGCACTGACCTTCACAGTTCGGCTAAGTTAAGGTAGTGCGCCACCAACGGAGTCCTGCCCACCGTAAGCCGATTCTCATCGCAACGGGCATGCCCACCGTAAGCCGATTCTCATCGCAACGGGCACTCCAAGCGTCGGTTCTGCACTTGCCAAGACAACGCTAACACTGTCGTAAGGAATACGTCATGGGTAAAGCATCGATTTCACACGTTCTCTTGCGGCTCTGACTGCATCGGGTCGTGATTCACCTCGCACCGGGCAGATCTTCGCCCGGAGCGCGCATTTGGTCTCCGCGACGAGCTCCGTGCTCGGGGGCTGGATCACCTAGCACCGGGCAGCTCTTCACCCGGAGCGCGGGCTCCTACCGGGTACGTCTTCGCCTGGTCGTACTTTCTGCTTCCTTTAACGAGCTCTGTGCTCTGGGACTGGATCTCTTCACCTTGTTCCTTCGACGAGCTCTACGCACTGGGACTGGGTCACATCTCCCATTTGTATGCATTGTCTGCTCTTGGCACACGATCTACGTCTGGAGGCACATCACCTTCGCTCCTGAGCGCGACATTCGCTCGAGAGCGCAATCTATATTTCCTCGGGCAAGCTCTGACCCGAGAGATGATTCCTCTATTTTCGTTTATGTTTTCCTAGGCATCTAAATGCCTGGATGCGGCAGCACGAGTCCATCTCGCGACTTGCTATGTTTATTCTCCCGGAAGATCTAATCTTACTGGATGCGGTGGTACGCTCTTCATTACCAAGAATCCAATCCCTCCTTGATGACGTTCAGCCTCAAGGAGATGATTCACCTCACTTCTTCCGATTTCTGTATCGAGGGCTGGGTACTCTGCTCGGACAGATGTCGTTCCTGCTCGACGAATGAGTTGCCGACACCGGCGGGTTTGTTCGGTCCCGAACAAGTATTGTTCGGTTGAACCATAAGCTGTTCGGTCGCCAGTTGCACGTCTTTGTAGCAGGAAAAATACCCTCTTCGTGACTTAGAGTCTCAAGAGGAAGACCCCACTCTAGTGAGTCCTTCCGCTTGAGTCTCGGGGGCTAGCTGTCGAGGATTAAATTACGGCCCATTGCCATGGCCCACTCTCTGACGGCCCAATCGAGCGACCTACGGGGCCCGGCTTCTGGAAGGTTCTATCGAGCCCATATCGTCCTGCCGAACAACTTCTTGGTCGGCACGGTGCGTAACGGCCTAGGATTCCTGTTTGAGTCCGACTCGAACAGAGTTCTGCACGGCTACGTGAAGACCCGGACGTGGTTTCCTAGATTGGACTAGGAGTCGTGTTCCCCAAGACTAGGAGTATGCCTTATCTGCCTCGGGATATATTTGGCATGTATGAGTTCGTTACGATCTCGTAGTTAGCCCGGCCCGATATTCCCTCGGTAGGTCGGTTTGCTCTGTACTATATAAACCATGCCCCTACGACATGTAGAGGGGGGAAGATCAAGACTTAGCATATCATCGCATATTGCTTCCTTGTACACCCATAATCACGCCGAGACTTGTTCGTCTCGTCGAGCCACCTCTTGTATTCATCTCTGATATATAAGAAAGGCTGGACGTAGGGCTATTATCTCTCCCGAGAGGCCTGAACCAGGATAAAACCCCATCTCTGTTAGTTCTGTTGTTAGTGGTTGTTCGGCGTGTCTCCTATCTCCTCTTTGAAGAACCCTAGCGACTTGAGATGGATATCTCAACCGTCGACACTTGCTCTTTACAAATATGTCGTCAACATAGACCTCCAGGTTCCTTCCGCGCTGTTCTATAAAAGTCTTCTCCATTAAGCGTTGGAAGGTGGCACCAGCATTGCGCAGACCGAAGGACATATATAGTCGTATAGCAGAAAGTGCCGAAGGGGGTGATGAAGGCAGTCTTCTCTTCATCCTCGGGGGAGATGCTTATTTAGTGATAACCGGAGTAAGCATCCAAAAAACTCACGAGCTGGGCATCCGCAGTCGCGTCGACCAGCTGGTCTATGCGAGGCAGCGGGAAATTGTCCTTAGGACAAGCCACGTTCAAGTCAGTATGGTCGACACACATCCGCCACTTGCCGCCTTTCTTCTTTACGATCACAGGGTTGGCCAGCCACTCGGTGTGATCACCCTCGCGGATGAACCGAGCGGCGAGCAGCTTACCAAGCTGATCCTTGATGATCCCCTATTTGAAATCTGAAAAGCAACGAAGCTTTTGGCGAACGGGCTTTTTGTCCGGCCGGACTGCCAGTTTGTGCTCGATAACCTCCCTTGGGACCCCGGGCATGTCAGACGGCTCCCAGGAAAACACGTCTGCATTAGCTCGGAGAAAGGCAATGAGCTCGCTTTCCTATTTGGGGTCCAGATTGGCCCCCAGATGAACTGTCTTGGAAGGATCGTCAAGAGACAGCGGAACTTCCTTGGTCTCTCCCCCTGGCTGGACAGAGACCTTGGGACGTGCAGACTTGGTCTGCGGAACTTCGGGACCACGCGGTGGAAGCTGGTCGACCAGGGCAAGGGATTGCTCGTCGCAATTTAGAGCAGCTTTGTAGTTGCCCTTGACCGTGATCACGCCACTAGGGCCCAGTATCTTAACGCAATGGTATGCATGGTGTGAGACGGCCACAAACTTGCCAAGAGATGGCCGGCCCAAAATCGCATTGTAGGCAGATGGAAAGTCGACCACGTCAAACGTGATCAACTCTGTCCGAAAGTTGCTCGGACTGCCGAAGGTGACGGGCAGAACAATCTGCCCGAGCAGCTGAACAGCTTCTCCCGGGACAATCCCGTATAAGGGCATCGCGACCTCTTTGAGTTTGGAGCGAGGAATCTGCATCTCATCCAAGACTTTAGCAGAAAGCAAGTCTAGCGCACTCCCGCCGTCGATTAAGACACGGCCAACTCTAGCGCTGCTGATGGTCGGAGCGACCACCAGTGGGAGCCGCTGAGGCTTGGTCATCCCAGTGGGGCTATCCTCCTTAGAGAAGAAGATGGAAACCTCGGTCCACTTCATCGATTCGGGCTGAGGCTTGCCCTTTTCAACGTTGTGGACCTCCCGAGCAGCTTCCTTGAGGCTGCGCCGAGAGGGGTAAGCTGAGGAGCCGCCGAAAATAATGGCGATATGGTTTACGGGCTCCTTATTCCTTTTCTTCTAGGACTTTTTGTCACCAGAATTGTTGCTGCTCTACTTCTTCTTATCCACACCAGGCTGGGCGGGCAGCTCGCCCTTGTCGAACGCCTTCTTGTACTAAATGCGCTCTGCTGCATTGGCATAGCGATCAGCCGCCTTAAACAGGTCGTTGGCGGTCCAGGTCTCATTGATCTCGAGATCCTGAGTGAGCCGCTCATCGTGGACTCCGTTGTTGAAGACGCGGACAACAGATTCGTCCGAGATGTTCGGGATTGTGTTGCGGATCTTGATGAAACGCTTCACGAAGTTGCGGAGGGTCTCCCCGTTCATCTGGATCATCTCGTGCAGATCATCCTCCTTGCCCAGACGCACATAACAGCTTTGGAAATTAGCAATCAGAGCGTCACAATGCTGGTTCCACGAGCAGATGGAACCCTCTTACTGATTGAACAGCCACGTCCGAGCAGCGCCTTCAAGGACAGTCGGAAGGTAATTTGCCATGACTAGCTCGTCACCTCCGGCTGCCATGATAGCTGTGGCATAGATGGAAAGGAATTCTTCTGGGTTTTGAGTCCCATTGTACCTCTCCATGTGACCGGGCTTGAACTTGGAGGGCCATCGGCAATGGCTTCGTCGGAAAAAGCCTCTGACCCAAGACATACGACCGGCCACCTTCCCCAGCAGAACCTAGCCTTGAAAAGGAGTTGGTCCTGTTGCCCGGAGGAACTCTAGTTGAGCGGGAGGACTCTGCCTGGAGGAACTCCCTACGTGATAATCCTCCACGCTCCTTCCTCGTGGTCGCTACGATTCGCTCCTCACGAGGGGATCGTCCCTGATCGTCGCGCGCACGCTTGCCCCTGTGGTCACGGTGAGCACGGGGACTTGGCGAGCGTCGGTGACCGTGGGTATCTGGCCCGTTGCGAGTCATCCTTCGTCTGTGACGAGGTCCGCGATCGTCGGGCGCTTCGCTGCCGAATCCACCGGACGGTGATCAAGCTGCTGCCGGATGAGGTGTTGACCTCACCTATGGACTTAAGGCCTTCGGCCAGTCGCTCAAGGTGGGAGGCAACAGCGTCGCCCATAAGGGCGAGGTTGTCCTGGTCGACGGATCTGATCACCGTCGCCAGGGCCTGAAGCCGTTCCCGGCTCTGCTCAAGGGGTCCTGGGATCCCTGAGGCATCCGCGTCTTTCCCGACCGGAGTCTGGTTGCGCGGGGATTCATCCCGGACAAGTGGAGCTTTTGCCGGGGGATCTGGTGTAGGTATGCAAGGCGGGTCGCGTCACTGACGCTTGCGCTGATTGCGAATCTGCGCCAGAGTTTGGTCGATGGATTCATCCAGACTGCGGCGAACAACATCTTGCTCGCGGGCAGCTGGTGCTGATCCATCTTGAAGCTAAGCAGAATTGATCCGCTCGATCTCTTCGGCCGCCGCGACCCGTGCAAGATCCTCTGAGGTTCCTGCACCGGCCATATTGATACTGCGGTGGCCGTACGTTGGTGCGCTAAACGGTGTCATCACTGTGTCGCCACAGGAGGAATCGACCGACATAGCCTTGGAATCCGAAAGATCTAAACCATCGTAAAGATCGTCAGTTCTGTACTCATCGTCGATGACGGGAGCTTGATCTAGCACCATCTCCGGAGCATATCCAGATATTTCTGTCCCAGATACGGAGAGCAATCGAGATCGAACAGATCGATCCGATCTGACAGGGGACGAGACATCCTGTCCTTCTGAGTCATAGTCCTCAGGAAAAGATCCCTGGTCGCTGATGGAATTCGACATGCTCGATCTACTAGCTCCCCACGGACGGCGCCAACTATCGACGGTTGAGATATTTATCTCAGGTCAACTAAGGTTCTTGAAAAAGGGGAGATAGGAGACACGCCGAACAGAACGAACAGCAACCAACGAGCAACAGGGAGACACAAGGTTTTTATCCTGGTTCAGGCCTCTCCGGGGAGATAACAACCCTACGTCTAGCCTTTCTTATATATCAGAGATGATTACAAGAGAATGCTCGACGAGATGGATAGATCTCAGCGAGATTATGTGTGTACAAGAAATAGTATGCGATCTAAGCATCAATGCGATGATTAGGTCAGGTGCGTAAACTCCTGCCCTCTACACGCCGTAGGGGCCTTGTATATGTAGTGTTGAGCAACCGGCCTACCGAGGGATAATCGGGCCGGGCTAACTACGAGATCATAACGAATTCGACGTGCCAAATACATCCCGAGGTAGGTAAGGTAGACTCCAATTCTTGGGGATCACGACATCTATTCCAATCCGGGAAACCACGTCCGAGTCTTCACGTTCGGGTTAAAGCGAGAGGTGGAATCGGCAAAGACTACTTCCTCCAAAGCAGTTTCATGAGTTAAAACCTTGGAACAAGAATTGGAGAAAGCAAGGAAAGCCGAGGCATCTGCTCGCTCAAATTTCGAAGGGTCCAAATCGGCTTGTAAAGAACAGTATGGGATTGCAAAAGCTTGTGGCTTGGCAGTACTAGAGGCGAAGAAAAAGATTCCGATCATACCCGGATCGATCGAAGAAGACACTACTATTGTCAACAAGATCCGTGGGACGATCGGCGATGCCGCCGCAGCTATTTTTGAATTCTGTGATTGATTGGCCTGCGAGCCAAAATTTAAACTTTATTCTATGGATGAATCGGCAAATTTGCCGATGTACACTTTTGCTCGGGCACCAAACATTCAAGGCCTTCGTGCCTTTGTAATAACTTTATTTCCTTTATGCATATTTCTTTCTGCTTTTACCAATGTTTTTGTCTATAGGCGATTCATCAGAATCGGCTTTAGCTCAACAGCAACGTGTTGAGTGAAATACCAACATCGATTTTTAAACTATAGGCGATTTATTAAAAACCGGCTTTTATAAACTTCTCTACTCAAACTCCAACCCAAACACTTGGATAATACTTCTTCAAATATTTAGCATTAATCGCTTTACCGAAAACTTGCCCCTCAAGCGTCTCCAAAATATATGCGTTTTCAGGAACAATCCGATTGATCTTAAACGGCCCTTCCCAATTTGAAGACCATTTCCTGTACTTAGGATCTCTGGAACCAATCGGTAAAAACATTTTCCATACAAGATCTCCTACTTCAAAAGTTTTCAGCACAGCCTTCTTATTATAATGTCTGGCAACTCTTTGCTTGTCGCGCTCAATATGCTCTAAAGCCTTCAATCGAATTGCCACCATGTCATCAAGCCTATCCACCATCAGATTTTTGTAATTGTTGGCTTTTACATTATTTTGTTCTTCAACTGTCATGGATCCGACGATAGCTTCAACTGGTAAAACAGCCTCTTGACCATAGACCAATTCAAAAGGTGACACTTTGGTAGCCCCATGCTTAGCAATCCGATACGCCCATAACGCATCCGCCAAAGTATTATGCCAACCCCACGGCCTTTCATCGATTTTTCTCTTAATCAGCTTTATCGCACTCTTATTTAAAGATTCCGCTTGGTCGTTGGCTTGAGCATAATACGGCGACGAGTTGATCGTCGTGATTCCTAAACTTCGTGCATAATCTTGGAACACCTCTGACATAAATACCGAACCTTGATCTGTAGTGATGATTGTTTGAGGAATACCAAATTGATAAATTATATGTTCCTTAACAAAGTCGATTGCTTCAGTGGCTGTTACTTTCTTCAATGGTATAGCTTCAACCCATTTAGTAAAATAATCTGTAGCCACTAAAATATACCGGTGCCCCTTGGACGAGGTAGGAAATATTTCTCCGATCATATCAATCCCCCATCCTCTAAATGGCCACGGCTTCACAATCGGATGCAAAATAGATGCAGGCGCATGCTGGATATTCTCGAACTTTTGACAATCTTTACAGCCTCTGTAATATTTGAAACAATCTTCCACCATTGTTGGCCAGAAAAACCCAACACACTTCAGCATCCATCTCATCTTATGCACTGATTGATGTGTCCCACAAAGTCCTTCATGAACTTCTCCGATGGCAACTTTAGCATCTTCTTCACTCAGACACTTAAGTAGTAATCCATAAAAACCCCAATAATATAGCTTGTCACTGATCAATACATATCTCTGAGCTTTTCTTTTAAGCTTCCTATCGGCTTTTCCTTGAGGATCTTTAAGATAACCGATAATCTCTGCCTGCCATCCCATCGGAATCGAAGTCTCACTTGGAACAATCTCTAATTCCATGATCGGCAAATTGTATCCTGATGCCTCGTGAGCCAACTCATTGGCTTCACAATTCTGCTCTTTCGGAATATGCTGAATTGTGCATATACTGAAATGTTTAGCCAAATCTGAAGCTCTTTCCAAATGCTCCCGAAGCAGTTCACTATGGCATTCATATTTACCGATCATCTGGAAAACCACCAACTGCGAATCTCCATAAACCTCTACAACAATAGCTCCGGCTCGGATTAACCACTCCAATCCTTGAATTAAAGCTTCGTATTCCACTTGATTGTTAATCAATCCAAAATCCACAATAACACTGAATCGGTAAGAAACACCACCTGGAGAAACTATAAAGATACAGATTCCACATCCCTTCTCACAAAACGATCCATCAAAGAACATTACCCATGGCAAAAGAATAAATAGATTAATATTTTGATGATGCGTAATGAAATCGGCTAACACTTGACCCTTGACGGCTTTTGGAGATTCATACGTTAAATCAAACTCAATGAGAGTATATTCCCATTTTCCGAGACATCCTTTGATAATTGGAGCATTAAGCATGTACTTGACCACATCGGTTTGGCAAACCACTTTGCATTCAGCACCCAACAAATAATGCCTCAACTTAGTGCAAGCAGAGTATAAATAAAGGCGATATCTCTCTACTACCGTGTATCGGGTTTCTGGATCCAACAACTTTCTGCTTAAATAGAAGATTGCATGCTCTTTTCCATCGATTTCCTGGACCAGAACTGCCCCTATTGTTTTTTTCGATACCGATAGATACAACTTAAACGGCAAATTTTCCTTTGGGGCAACTAGAACAGGTGGATTGATCAAGTATTCCTTGATATTATCAAATGTTTTCTGCTGCTGTGGTCCCCAAATAAACTTATCTGAATTTTTCAACTTATGCAATGGAGAAAACGGAATGATTCTTTCCGATAAATTTGAAATGAATCTTCTTAAATAGTTAATCTTACCAATCAGCTCTTGTAGGCGAACCTTTGAATTTGGAGGTTTAGTGTTTAGAATAGCCTTTACTCTATCATGATACACTTCAATACCTCTTTCATGTACCATAAACCCTAAAAACTTGCCGGCCGATACACCAAAAGCGCACTTCTTTGGATTCATCCTCATGCCATACTTTCGAAACCGATCCAACATGGTCACAATATCAGCCAAGTGTTGTTCTTCTTCTTGAGACTTAATTACCACATCATCAATGTAAATTTCAACCAATTTACCGATTAAATCATGACAGATCAAGTTCATCCCTCTCTGATATGTAGCCCCAGCACTGATCAGCCCAAAAGTCATAACAACCCACTCGAATAAGCTGATAGAACCAGGACACCTAAAGGCGGTCTTGTTTACATCTTCTTTAGCCATAAAAATTTGATTGTAATCAGCATTGCCATCTAAGAAACTGATAATCCCATTGCCAGAAGCAGCGTCAATTAATCGATCAGCAATCGGCATCGGATATTCATCTTTGTACGTTGATTTATTCAAATCTCGAAAATCAATGCATACCCGAATCTTTTCAGAATCTTTCTTCCCAACTGGTACAATAATAGAAATCCAACCGGCATACTTACATGGCTGAATAAACTTCGCATCTAACAACCTTTGAATTTCAGCCTTCACTTGATCATAAATTTTCCAACTAATTCTCCTTGGTGCTTGTTTCACTGGCCGAAACCGTGGTTTCATTTTAATTTTATGTTCAACAATAGATCGGCTTAGACCAGGCATCTCATGATATTCCCAAGCAAAGCAGTCAACCCGATCCTTCATAATTTGAATAAGTCGATCTTTATATTCCCACGGCAATTGTTTACTAATGTAAGTGGGCCTCTCCTTTCCATCTGTTCCAATATCGACTTTTTCAAGTTCATCAACCGATATAAAACCTTGGTCCATCTTATACTCAATTTCCTCTAGAGCCGTGGTTCCCATAAAAAACCCTCGTGTCCTTGAGTTACTGACTGCGCTTCCAGTGTCGTCGGCTTGAAGCCAGATTTACTAAAGCTAATGAAATCACATTCTTCCAAGGGTTTTCCCGATAATGCTTCCAGATTGTCATACATTTCAGCACAATCGGTTCCTGCAGTTAAAGATTCTCCTCTAACCACTTCTATCTGTTCGCCAATCCACTGGATCAAAATCTGATGAAATGTCGATGGAATGGAGCAATTGGCATGTATCCAACTCTCCCTAACAGCACATTATAACTTCCTTTTCCCTCTATCACAAAGAAAGCTGTCGGGATTGTCTTGCTTCCCACTATGACTTCCACCACCAGAATTCCCTTAGCCTCTGTCGGTTTTCCATTGAAGTCGCTTAATACCATATTGGTCTTCACCAGATCCTTTGTAGACTTTCCAATTTTCCGACAAACAGAATACGGCATTAGATTCACAGTAGCTCCACTATCCACCATCATCTTTGAAATCGGCTTTCCGTTCACATATCCCATGATGACCAATGGCTTCAAGTGTAATCGGGAATTTTCATGTTTCTTGAATATAGCATCCTCCGCCCCAACTACCAGCTCTGCAGCAGCCTCTTCATAATCACACATGAATTCTCGAGGCAATATGCAACCCATGTTGGTAGCAATCGAGACTTCATCAGAATCTGTATTAGCATCAATAATCACAGCCGATCTCAGCTTCGATCTCCACTCTTGTTTGCCACTGGCTGGTCTCATTGGCTTTACTTGCTCCAGCAAAGCATCCCTGAACTTTTCAGCTTCCGCCTCCTTTGCTTCAGTATTTCTCATCCTCTGCCAGCAATGCTTCTGAGATTTCGTAATCCCACTTGGACACCACTGCGACAATGGCACTTGGGAAGCCGATGTGCATCGGTATTCTCATTCATCGTAATTTCCTCGGATTTCTCACTAGGAAACACCAAACAATCTTTTACCGAGGCCCTCTTTGGCGGAATAAATGCGTGATTCATGGGGCAATTCTCGAGAGTAGGCAATGACATTCCCAGCAGTATCGGAAAAAAGGACAATTCCAATGCTCCATCTCTCAATCTTGATCCATTGAATTCCTTTCAACAAGCTCAGGAGTCTTTGATTTGATGCTTCTACGAGGTGTATCCTTAGCCATCCGGTCATATTTTTCCAACAGCTGATTAAAGGTTGGCCTTGGCCTTGGCTTGGTAATCAGATTATGATTTTGCCCGCGTCTTACCTCGCGCCACTCGCCAGTTCTTTCACCACCTCGTCGGCTCACTGCTCGGAATTTCAATTCTGGCTTTTCTTCCACCACAATCCTCTTAGATCCAACGAGCACCTTAAACCGATTAGAGTTTCCAGAATCATCGGCTTTCCATTTTGCATCAACCATTCCAACAAAGCCGGCTGGAAACGGTTCTGTATCAATCTGCGAACCCTTACCTTGATATCGAAGTTGTCCGCTATCAATCGCTTTTTGCACAACCTGCTTGAAAACATTGCACTCATTAGTGGCGTGTGAATAGGAATAATGCCACTTGCAGTATTTCTGCTTCTTCAGCTCTTCGGTGGGAGGGATAATGTGCCCTGCTTAAGCCGAATCTGCTTTTCTTGTAATAAATGATTGAAAATCCGATCACACTTGGATGTGTCAAAAGAATACTTGCTCCTTTCCGAGCCTTTCGGCTTTATCCACCCAAGCTCAAATTCTTTCTTATTGCTCACCCATTCAGCAACATAGGCACCAACCTCTTCAGTATCGGAATCATCTAAGTCTTCAACTTCGTCATTATCAACAACATTGATAGCTTTGTCCTTACCTTTATTATTGTTGTTATTCCGATACTCCTTCTGGCCTGGATAAGAATTATTGGAGAATCGGCTTTCATACAGCGCGATTTTGTGGGCCAGGTGGGAAATATCAGCAAACTCATGATTGCCCACCTTCTTCTGATTAACAGGTAATAAACCTTTGAAAGCCAATTCTGCTAATTCATTGTCAGGCAGTGAAAGGCTATAATATCGGTTTCTCCACTCTCTGAACCGACGTAGATAGTCATTTACCCATTCTCCAAACTTCTGCTTAATCATCATAATATCAGTAATTCTAGCTTCGTTCTCTCCGGAATAAAAATATTCATGAAACTTCTTTTCAAGATCTGGCAAGGAAGTGATACTGTTCGGAGGGAGTGAGGTGAACCAATTAAACGTCGATCCCGATAGCGACAGTGGGAACAATCAGCACTTAAGTGTATCCTTTGAAGCAGCTTCTCCACATAATGCAAGAAATCTGGCGACATGCTCACGTGTAGAGGTATTATCACTTCCGCTGAACTTAGCGTTTGCGAAGTCTGGGACTCGGTATTTATGAGGAAACTCTGTTTCATTAAAAGCCGATGGATACGGCATGGTATAGTATGGAGCGATCTTAGGAGTGTTGAACCCACACTGCTTCATCATGTTGTACACCAGGTTCCTCATCATCTCTTCTAAATTCTCATTCATCCCAGAGTTAATCGGCTGATAAATCGGATCTGGTACCCGGATTATAGCTTGGTATTGCTAGAATCAGATTTGGATTGATTGCCCCAAGCACAGGATTTGGATTGAAAACTTGATTTGGGTTAGCCGCGAACGGAGGATTTGGCTGAAAAGCCCCAGCATTGGATGTTCCTGGCTCAGTATCTCCGATCTGATTATAAGGCGGATATCGGCTCCCCAAATTCATCTCTTGTGGGATATTCCGATTCCTCTCAGAGGTCTACCTAGTCATGATGTTATGCAAAGCAGCGCTGGTCCCCTCTTGCACAATCCGCCCTAAAACCGATGATTGATCCAGCATCGATCGGTAAACAGAGCTATTAATATGATCTCTCATGACTTCAGAAAAATCTCCAGTAAGCAATGGATCCCCAATGGAAGTCTTCGTAAGCAATGGATCCCCAATGGATCGGTAAACAGAGCAAGTAAGCATCCTTTTCTTATTCTCTTTGTGGATCTCAGCAAGCCTGTCCTCAATCTCCTTTTTCTGATCAAGGCTTAGTTCATCAAAAGTCACAGCTTCAGCAGTGAGCTTCAGTGCCTCTATCGCCGCCTCAGCATCGGTGCGCATCATCCTATCAACTGTGATTCTTGGGGTCCCACCGAGCGTGCCAAAAAGTGTGTTGACACGAAAAGTTGGATTTTTGTGAACACACGTGCAGAAGCATCAAGTCTGTGCTTGCGTCGCAACTAGAGACCAAACATGCCAGTCAATTTGACCTGTAAATTATCAAGGAATAAATTGTCAGCGACATGGCCCCAATCGGCTTTAATAAATAGCCTGATCAGGTTTTCCAATCGGCTTTAAAGAATCCGATTGTGATTCTATCGGCTTAATGCCTAATAGAGCGATAAATATGGATAAACATTTAACCATAAATTCCTTTCATCTCTTTACATGTAAAATTAGCCATAAATCTTTAGACCAAATTATTAGATTAGACCAAGATATAGATTGAATAGATTGGTCAGGCCAAGACAGTATTCAGATCTAGATCTAAGTATAAACCGATTTAAAGGTTTAGAACTAATATATATAAAAACAATGTTAATCGGCAAACAATCTTAGCACGAAAAATCCTAAAACAAATATACGCAAGATCGATTGAACAAGGCAGTTGCATATATCGGAATCAAGAAAAGCATATAAGACAGTTGACAACCGGCATTGCGAGATAAACACATATTACAGACCATCCCTGGTAAGACAGTTGACAACCGGTAATCGTCGTCAATGACGGGAGCTTGATCAAAGACCATATCCGGAATGTAGCCGGAGAGTTCCGTCCTAGATCTGGAAAGCGATCGAGATCGAAAGGATCGATCCGATCTGAAAGAGGAAGTGACATCCTGTCCTTTTGAGTCATACCCTTCAGGAAGATTTTTTTGGTTGCTGAATGAGTTCGACATGCTCGAACAGGCTTGATCTGCTATCCCCACGGTCGGCGCCAACTGTCGACGGTTGGGATATCGGTCCCAAGTCAACTAAGGTTCTTGAGAAAAGGAGATAGAAGACTTGCCGAGCATGGCGAATAGCAATCAACGAGCAACAGGGAGATACAGCGTTTTCATCCTGGTTCAGGCCTCTCGAAGAGATAATAGCCCTACGTCCAGCGCTTTCTTTATTCCAAAGAGGATTACAACGAAGGACTCGACGAAACGAGCAGGTTTCGACGAGATAATGGGTGTACAGGAAGTATCTTCTAGACCTAAGCTTCGATGCGATGATCTGGTGCCCCTCTAAACACCGTAGGGGCCTCGTTTATATAGTATTGGACAACCGACCTACCGGGGAATAATCAGGCCGGGCTAACCACGAGATCGTAACGAACTCGTATACATGCCAAATACATCCCGAGGTAGATAAGGTGTACTCCAATTCTTGGGGATCACGACGTCTGTTCTAATCCGGGAAATCACGTCCGGGTCTTCATGTAGCCGCGCAAGACTTTGTTCGAGTCGGACTCGAAAATGAATCCTAGGCCTTTACGCACCGTGCCAGCCAAGAAGCTGTTCGGCAGGATGCACATGGGCCCGATAGAACCTTCCAGGGAGCTAGGCCCTAGGAGGCTGTTCGATTCGGCCGTCAGGGAGTGGGCCATGACAATGGGCCATGATTTTATCCCCGATAGACTCTACTACCGCTTCCTATAGTGATATTTGTTATTCAGGTTACAAACCGGATCAGGAGGATCCAAGTAAAGCTGTGCAGGGTTAGCTATGGTGTATGAGTCAATCTTGGATGTCATCACGGATTCTCCGTCGCCACTCTGATAGTCTTATATTTCCTTCTTAATATTTAGTGCTACTAAGTAGAGGCACCTGCATTATTGTATTAAGGCAAATGTTTCCACTTTTAATACCTTAAAATATTATTTTATTTAGTTAATGTTTACATTTGCGACGATGTCGGTCAATTTGTACATCATGAGATACTAGTCTGAAATTAGTATCGCATCATAGTGTAAAATTCCCTATACAAATACCAGCGTCAGGGCCCCTGAGCAGGCCCCCGCGTCCTCCCACGGGGCGACACTGGCGGCGACACAACCGCCCTAACCGGATACCCCCTCGCCAGAACCCTAGCCGGCCGCCGCCGCCAGTGGCTGGTGTCGACGGTTGGGATATCAGTCCCAAGTCAACTAAGGTTCTTGAGAAAAGGGAGATAGAAGACCTGCAGAGCAGGGCAAACATCAATCAACGAGCAATAGGGAGACACAGGGTTTTTATCCTGGTTCAGGCCTCTCGAAGAGATAATAGCCCTACGTCCAGCGCTTTCTTTATACCAAAGAGGATTACAACGAAGGACTCGACGAAACGAGCATGTTTTGACGAGATTATGGGTGTACAGGAAGTATCTTCTAGATCTAAGCTTCGATGCGATGATCTGGTGCCCTTCTAAACGCCGTAGGGGCTTCGTTTATATAGTATTGGACAACTGACCTACCGGGGGATAATCGGGCCAGGCCAACCACAAGATCATAACGAACTCGTATACATGCCAAATACATCCCGAGGTAGATAAGGTGTACTCCAATTCTTGGGGATCATGACGTCTGTTCCAATCCAGGAAATCACGTCCGGGTCATCACGTAGCCGCGCAGAACTCTGTTCGAGTCGGACTCGAACATGAATCCTAGGCCTTTACGCACCGTGCCAGCCAACAAACTGTTCGGCAGGATGCACATGGGCCCGATAGAACCTTCCAGGGAGCTAGGCCCTAGTAGGCTGTTCGATTGGGCCGTCAGGGAGTGGGCCATGGCAATGGGCCGTGATTTTATCCCCGACAGCTAAACCCGAGACTCAAGTGGAAGGACTCACTAGAGTGGGGTCTTCCTCTTGAGACTCCAAGTCACGAAGAGGAAAATTTTGCTGCTACAAAGACGTGCAACAAACAACCGAACAGGTTATAACTCAGCCGAACAAGACTTGTTCGAGACCGAGCAAACTCGTCTAGTGCCGAGCAACTCTGTTGCGTCGAACAGGAAATCACATGTGCCCGGCGAGCACCCAAATTTCTCGGTCATACGGGAAAAAGTAACCGTTGGCGATTCTAACGGTAACCCATTGTCTGAAAACGGACGACCGTTTTTACTTAGCGGTTGTAGTAAAAAACTAGCCGTTTGGTGACAAAAGACCGTTGCAGAGCTGCTCGTTTGGGGCTATAAAAAGCACCAAGCCGCCCGCATAACAGACTTGCTCTTCTCTCACTCAGGTCTTGCGGGGCACCATGGAGGATCTCCAAGAAGGTGTCGCCATTGAGCGCGACGCCATCGCCGAAACCCTCCGGAATCAGCGCCGCACAAGGTGGCTCGAGGAAGAGCTCGTGTCGGCGGCCGAAAGCCGGAACCGATTCGCGGCGGAAGTGAAGGAGCTCAAGGCCAAGCTGACCAGGGAGAGGGATCCATCTCCCCGGCTCTATCCGGGACAAGCCGAGGAGCTTCGCGAGCTGGCCGCGAGGGCGCAAGCCACGGAAGTAAGGGCCAAGGAGCTGGCCGAGCAGCTTAAGGCCGCCGAGCAGTGCCTTAGTCAGAGAGAAAACCTGGCCGAGGAGCTTCGGACCAAGACCGAAGAGGTCGAATCCCTTCGCGCAGAGGCCAAGAAGCAGGCCAAGCACATCAAGGAGGAAGCCGAGCGTCTCCGAGCTGAAGCCAGAGAAGGGATCAAAGGCCAAGGGGAAGTCCTGCTTGCTTCTAAATAGCAGCAGGGCTGTAACCCGAAAGGGACTTTGTACCTGCAAACTTTTGTTAATGTAAATAAAGACTTACCTTTTCCCTACAAAAAAGAGCAGTAAAAAGACAAGAACGAACAGAAAACTAAGAGCAGGGCAAAACAGCGCTAGAAAGTTTTCAGAAAATCGGTAGGGCGCCAGCCTATTTCCCAGCCCCGTTGTGCATCTGCTCGAGGACCTGAGTTTACGAACTCGAACAGGTGCACAAGCAAAAGAGCGACACCCTGGCCCCCGGTGTGGACGATGCATAAGACCTAAGTTTGCGAATTCAAGCATGTGCGTAGAGAGATAGAGCGACACCCGTATCTTGATCGACTCGTTCCAGGAACTGCTCGTTAACGCAAGTTGGGCAATTCCAAAGGTAACCAAACAAGTAAAGTGCCTCTGTCGCAGGGGGCTTACGAGAGCAGGATTTGCCAAGTGGTTGTGCGGAGAGCGCTAAGTGCCTCTGCCGCGGAGGGCTTACGAGAGCAGACTTAGCCGCAAGGCGTGAAGCCGTGTTACACAACTCTGAGTTTAGGAACTTGTGGAAACTAGATACGGACAGGGAAACCGTTAGGATCACGGAGCCAAGAGTTCGCAAGACCGGGCAGCCATCAAGTGTTACCAGAGAGAAAGAAGTCTGAGAAGACAAAGTGTGAAAAGGACTGCAGGGGGCCGAGAACATTTACTGTTTATTGGATTGAACTCTACATGGTAGCCCGAGAGACTTGGACGAACTAAGGCGCGAAGTTTGACAAAAGCGCAAAGCTAAGGAAAAAAACAAAAGACCTACACAAAGAACTTACGAAGCTGGTCGATGTTCCAAGTGCTGGTCAGCTCTCTCCCGTCCTCCATTGCCAGGCGAACAGCCCCCGGGCGAGCAGTAGAAACGACCGTGAACGGGCCCTCCCATCGGGGAGTTAACTTGTTGGCATTGGACAGGTTCTGGACGCGGCGCAGAACGAGGTCGCCCACCTTCAAGGCCCTTGGTCAAACTGATTTGGCAGCGTGCCAGCGAAGATCTTGCTGGTAGCGCGCCATTCTGACTTGTGCCCGGTCGCGTGTGCCTTCGAGGAGATCGAGGTCGAGCAAGCGCTGTTGCTCTGAGTCAACCTTATTGACCGAGCTCGTGCGGGGCGAGCGGAGTACCACTTTGGCAGGTAAGATGGCTTCTGCACCGTAGACCAATTGGAAAGGAGTTTCCCCGGTTGCCCGGCTGGCTGTGGTGCGAATGTCCTAGAGGATGGAAGGAACTTCGTCGACCCAGGCTTTGTTGTGCTCGCTGAGAGCTGCGAACACGCGCCGTTTGATACCCTGGACTATCTGTCCGTTAGCTCGCTCGACTGCTCCATTGCTCTGTGGATGTGCCACAGAGGCAAAGCAGACCTTGGTGTCTAGCTGTTCGTAGTATTCCTGGAATAGCTCGCTTCTGAACTGGGGACCGTTATCAATGATCAGCTTGTGGGGGATCCCGAAGCGCGTAATCACATTGCTTTTGAAGAAGCGCACAGCCGTTTTGGCATGAAGAGACGACATAGGCTCTGCCTCAATCCACTTTGTAAAGGTGTCGATGGCGACGAGCAAGTGTGTGCAGCCCTTGTACCCCTTGGGGAACGGGCCGAGCAGATCCAGACCCCATGTGGAGAAGGACCACGATGGGGGGATCGTTTGGAGCTCTTGGACGGGCTTATGGGCCTTCCGGGCATGGAATTGGCATGCCTTGCACTTAGTTACCACATCTCGGGCATCCTGTAACGCAGTGGGCCAGTACTAACCTATGCGAAATGCTTTGCCGACCAGAGTCCTGAAGGAGGCGTGGTTGCCACAGGCACCCTCGTGTATGTCCCTAAGAAGGAACACACCCTCCTGCTGTGAGATGCACTTGGTGAGAACTCTTAGAGCACCTTGACGGTAAAAGATGCCGTCCACAAGCTTGTATGGACTAGCACGCCTTATAAGCCGGGAACGCTCGGCTTCGTCGTCGAGCAGGGTCCCATCTGCAAGATACCGGACAAATGGCGTTGTCCCGTCCACAGCCTGCTCGATGATGGAGACAACACCACCTGTTTCTGTTGCCTCGTCCGGAGACGTGATAGAGGGCTTGTAAAGGTGCTCGACGAGCACCCCCTGCCGGAGGAGGTTCGCTTTAGGATCCATACTTGGAGAGCTTGTGGGCCAAGAAGTTGTCCTTCCAGGGCATGAAGAGCACCTCGAAGAATCGAAAGTGCCGCTCCAACTTCCTCACTTCAATCAGGTATCGCGCCATTGAGTCATCGCAGCACTGATACTCCTTGTTTACCTGATTGATGACCACCGTGAATCTCCTTCACGCTTAGCCGTTGGGCGTAAGCGACTTGCACGCTCTTAGTCCCGCGAGGAGGGCCTCGTACTCCGCGGCGTTGTTAGTTGCCGCGAAGTGTAGTTGGATACAATACTGGAGTTGCTCTCCTTGCGGAGAGATGGGAATAAAACCAGCCCCCGAGTTTCCAGTGCGCGAGCCGTCAAAAAACATGGTCCAGGGGGTTTCTTCAGGTTGCTCGGGAGCTTCCTAGGACCTGGATAGGTATTGCTTTAGATCTTGAAATGATCTGTCAGCTTCCTCTGTCCACTCGAAACCATTGTGCTTGCGTAGGGCCTTAAAGAAGGGCAACCCGCGTTCGCCTTGACGGGAGATAAACCTGCTTAGAGCAGCCATCCGTCCTGTGAGGCTCTGAACTTCCTTGATGGTAGTCGGAGCCTGCATGTTTTCAATGGCCTCATTTTTTTCAGCGTTAGCAGAAATTCCTTGCGAACCTATGACGTAGCCGACCAACATTCCAGATCGAACACCAAAGGTACACTTCTCTGGATTTAATTTAATTCTATGCCTGGTAAGATTACGAAAAGTCTCGGCCAGGTCTTTTACATGATCTAGAGCATACTTGCTTTTTACAACTATGTCATCAACATAGACCTCCAGGTTGCTTCCGCGCTGTTCTGGGAAAGTCTTCTCCATTAAGCGTTGTAAGGTGGCACCAGCATTGCGCAGACCAAAAGACATGGTCGTATAGCAGAAAGTGCCGAAGGGGGTGATGAAGGCAGTCTTCTCTTCATCCTCGGGGGAGATGCTTATTTAGTGATAACCGGAGTAAGCATCCAAAAAACTCAACAGCTGGGCATCCGCAGTCGCATCGACCAACTGGTCTATGCAAGGCAGCGGAAAATTATCCTTGGGACAAGCAGCGTTCAAATCTGTGTGGTCGGAACACATCCTCCACTTGCCGCCTTTCTTCTTTACAATCACAGGGTTGGCCAGCCACTCGGTGTGATCAACCTCGCGGATGAAACCAGCAGCGAGCAGCTTTCCAAGCTGATCCTTGATGATCCTGGCTTGAAATCCAAACGAGCGTAACCTTCGAGCAGGCTTTTTGTCCGAGCGGACTACCAGTTTGTGCTCGATAACCTCCCTTGGGACCCCGGGCATGTCAGACGGCTCCCAGGCAAGCACGTCTGCATTAGCTCGGAGGAAGGCAATGAGCTCGATTTCCTATTTGGGGTCCAGATTGGCCTCCAAGTGAACTGTCTTGGAAGGATCGTCAAGAGACAGCGGAACTTCCATGGTCTCTCCCCCTGGCTGGACAGAAATCTTGGGGCGTGCAGACTTGGTCTGCGGAATTTCGGGACCACGCGGTGGAAGCTGGTCGACCAGGGCAAGGGATTGCTCGCAATCTAGAGCAGCCTTGTAGTTGCCCTTGACCGTGATCACGCCGCTAGGGCCCGGGATCTTCACGCAATGATATGCATGGTGGGATACGGCCATGAACTTGCCAAGAGATAGCCGGCCCAAGATCGCGTTGTTGGCAGATGGGAAGTCGACCACGTCAAACGTGATCAACTCTGTCCGAAAGTTGCTGGGGCAGCCGAAGGTAACGGGCGGAACGATCTGCCCCAACAGCCGCACTGCTTCTCAAGGCACAATCCCATAGAAGGGCATCGCGACCTCTTTGAGCTTGGAACGAGGGATCTGCATATCGTCCAAGACTTTGACAGATAGCAAGTCCAAAGCACTCCCGCTGTCGATCAGGACACGTCCGACCCTGGCGTTGCTGATGGTCGAAGCGACCACCAGCGGGAGACGTTGATGCTTGGTCATCCCAGTGGGGCAATCCTCCTTAGAGAGGGAAATGGAAACCTCGGTCCACTTCATTGTCTCGGACTGTGGTTTGCCTTTCTCAACATTGTGGACCTCCCGAGCAGCCCCCTTGAGGCTGCGCCGAGAGGGATAAGCCGATGAGCCGCCAAAGATAACGGCTATGTGGTTCACGGGCTCAGGATAATCATCCTCATCGTCTCGATCACCACCATCGGCTTGGCGCTTGTCCTTGCTGGCATCACCTTTTTCGGGCAGGGTGGGCATTGGGCCCTTGCCGTTGCAGAAATCCTCGAGCTTTGCAGCCCAGGTCCTGCAATGGCGGATGTCGTGCTCGTAGTTCTGGTGGAACTGGCAGTATCGGTCACTAGGACCTTTCTTGCCTTGATTGCCTCCCTGGGCGGGCTTCTTGCCCTTGTAGTTAGTTATTGTTGGGCTTCTTCTGCCCGTCCATGGGAGGAGGTGCGCGATCTATACCTGCGACGGTATTGCTCGCATCACCTTTATTCTTCTTCTTCTGGGACTTCTTGTCACCAGGATTGTTGCTGCTCTTCTTCTTCTCATCTACACCAGGTTGGGCGGGCGGCTCTCCCTTGTCAAACGCCTTCTTATACTGAACACGCTCTACCGCATTGGGATAGCGATCAGCCGCCTTGAACAGGTCATTGGCGGTCCAGGTCTTATTGATCTCGAGGTCCTGGGTGAGCCGCTCATCGCGAACACCGTTTTTGAAAGCGCGGACAACTGATTCGTCCGGGATGTTCGGGATCGTGTTGCGGATCTTAATGAAACGCTTCACGAAATTGCGGAGGGTCTCCCCGTTCATCTGGATCATCTGGTGCAGATCATCCTCCTTGCCCAGACGCACGTAACAGCTCTGAAAATTGGCAATCAGAGCGTCACAAAGTTGGTCCCAAGAGTGGATGGAACCTTCCTGCTGATTGAACAGCCACGTCCGAACAGCCCTGGCTAGCTTGTCACCCCCGGCTGCCGTGATGGCTGTAGCGTAGATGGAAAGGAACTCCTCTGGGTTCTGGGTCCCATTGTACCTCTCCATGTGGCCAGGTTTGAACTTGGAAGGCCACCTGACAGCGCGGAGCTCGTCAGAGAAAGCCTTGCAGCCGAAGCTGTACGACCGACCACCTTCTCCTGCAGAACCTAGTCTTGAAAAGACATTGGTCGTGTTGCACGGAGGGGCTCTTGTCGAACGGGAGGATTCCGCCTGGAGAAACTCTCTCCAAGATAGTCCTCCGTTCTCCTTCCTTGTGGTCGCCACTATGCGTTCCTCCCGAGGGGATCGTCCGTGATCGTCGCGCGCCCGCTTGCCCCTGTGGTCGCGGCGACCACGGGGACTTGGCGAGCGTTGTCGATCACGGGTAGCTCGCTCGTGGACAGTGGTCCTTTGACGGTGACGAGGGTCATGCGATCGATCGGAGCTGTCCGAGCCATTCCAGGCAGGTTGACTGCGCTGCCTGGAGGAATTATTAACTTCGCCTAAGGACTTAAGGCCCTCAGCCATACGAGCGAGGTCGGCCTGGTTGGTGGATCTGATCACCGTTGCCATGGCGTGGAGTCGTTCCTGACTCTGATCTAGGGGTCCTGGGATCCCTGAAGCTTCCGCGTTTTGCCCGACCGGGGTCTGGTCATGCGGGGATTCAAACCGAGCAGGTGGAGCTTCTGTCGGGGGACTTGGCGTAGGCGAGCGAGGAAGGGTCGCGACGCTGTCGCTTGCGCTGGTCGCAGATCTGCGCCAAGGTCTGATTAATGGAAGCGTCCAGACTGTGGCGAACAACATCTTGCTCGCGAGCAGCCAGCGTAGCCCCATCTTGATGTCGAGCAGAATTGGACTGCCCGATCTCATCGGCCATCGTGGCCCACGCGGGATCCTTTGAAGCCCCCGTGCCGGCCATGTTGACGCTGCGACGGCCATGTGTTGGCACGCTAGACGACGTCATCACTGTGTCGCGACAGGGGGAATCGACCGACATAGCCCTGGAATCCGAGAGATCTAAACCAGCGTAAAGATCGTCGGTTACGTAATCGTCGCAATGACAGGAGCTTGATCTAAGACCATCTCCAGAACGTAGCCGGAGAGTTCCGTCCCAGATCTGGAGAGCGATCGAGATCGAAAGGATCGATCCGATCTGACAGGGGAAGTGATATTCTATCCTTATGAATCATACCCTTCAGGAAGATTTTCCTAGTCGCTGAATGAGTTCGACATGCTCGAGCAGGCTTGATCTGCTATCCCCACGGTCGGCGCCAACTGTCGACGGTTGGGATATCGGTCCCAAGTCAACTAAGGTTCTTGAGAAAAGGGAGATAGAAGACCTGCCGAGCAGGGCAAACAACAATCAACGAGCAACAGGGAGACACAGGTTTTTATCCTGGTTCAGGCCTCTCGAAGAGATAATAGCCCTACGTCCAGCGCTTTCTTTATACCAAAGAGGATTACAATGAAGCACTCGACGAAATGAGCAGGTTTCAACGAGGTTATGGGTGTACAGGAAGTATCTTCTATATCTAAGCTTCGATGCGATTATCTGGTGCCCCTCTAAACACCGTAGAGGTCTCGTTTGTATAGTATTGGACAACCGACCTACCGGGGGATAATCTGGCCGGGCTAACCACGAGATCGTAACGAACTCGTATACATGCCAAATACATCCCGAGGTAGATAAGGTATACTCCAATTCTTGGGGATCACGACGTTTGTTCCAATCCGGGAAATCACGTCCGGGTCTTCACGTAGCCGCGCAGAACTCTGTTCGAGTCGGACTCGAACATGAATCCTATGCCTTTACGCACGGTGCCAGCCAAGAAGCTGATCGGCAGGATGCACATGGGCCCGATAGAACCTTCTAGGAGCTAGGCACTAGTAGGCTGTTCGATTGGGCCGTCAGGGAGTGGGCCATGGCAACGGGCCGTGATTTTATCCCCGACAGCTAGGTAGGCGGCGACGGCGCCGCCCTCCCCCTTCTCCTCCACCTCCCTCCTCCCTTTCTCCCCCTCTCTTCTTCCTCTTCGTGCTTCGTCAGCGGCTTGGCGGTAGCCGCCCCAGCCGGAGCCGGCAGCGTGGTGGCAGGATCCGGCGACGTGGAGAACGGATCTGGTGGTCGTGGGCCCGCACGGCTCCATGTCGAGCTGGGCGAGGCGCGCAGCCAGCCTGGGCGCAGCGGTGGCGCGCCTGGCCGAGGCGTCGAGCGGTGGCGCTGATGCAGGCAGGCGCGATGGCATGCCCGGAGGCGGTCTGCGGCCAAAGCTGGCGCGCATGGCGTGCGCGGCCAGGCATGGCGGCTCGGCCCGGGTCCTCTTCCTTTGATGTCTCGCGGCCTTGGCATCGGATTTGATGTCGCGGGGCCTTGGCACCGGATCTGGTCTCGCGAGGCATGCCTCGGGCTTCTCACTCCGGATTTGTGCTTAGCCGTCCGGCAGAGCCGCCTGTGGTCGGCGTGCCTCGGGCTCCTCGCTCCAGATCTGAACTTAGCCGGCGGCCTCCTTCATCCCCTCCTCCAGTCTTGCGACGCCGCTCGGTGCGCAGTATCGTTCCTCTCCCGTGTCCTGTCCGCCCACCGCCTGTCATCCCTCGCAAGGCGCGCGGTTCCCCCTATCTTCTTTGTCCCGACCTTCGCGCGCAGTGGTGGAGCCCGGCGCCGGCTTGCCCCCTTCCTTCTTCCCATCCTTCTGGGCCTATCTTAGTGGAGACCGCCCGGAGGGGACCGCTCTGTTTTGGCCGGATCCACGGGCAGGATGCCCGGATCAGGCGTTGTCAGCCGGAGCAGTCGGAGTGGGTGTGCTCTAGGGTCGTGGGTCCGGTGGCCTCGTAGCTCGACAAAGCTCGGCACCGGCATCTTCGCCTTCTTCCCCCTCCCCCTGAGCCCGCCTCGGTGGAGGCCGCTTGGGGGGGTCCGCTTTGGTAGTTGGCCGGAGCGGACAGAGCGGGTGTGCTCCAGGGGCGTGTGCCTGGCGTCTCCTCGGGTCTTCCTATGGTGGCGTGCTAGGCCGTCGCCCGTTCTTCAGCGATGCTGTGCCACGTGTCTCTACCTTGGTCCCATCCTCGTCTTCTTGCCCTCCCCTCCCTACGAGGTGCTCGATGGCATCGGTTGGTTTCTTCCGGGGTAGAGGCGGGGGTCGGCTAGCGTCGCCTTGGTGGCGCAGCGTCTGGTCTGTTTCGCTTCCCGTGCGCGGGCCATCCGGCGTGGTGGCCCCTCTCTGGCAGCGTTGGCTGATGTCCTTTCTCCGGCGACGTCCCCTTCTCCGCTTCTTGGGTTGGTCCCGTCCTCGCCGTCTGACCCTCCCTTTCTTCGAGGTGTCAGATGGCGAGGGCGGCCTCTTCCGCGTTGGCTGGTGGTGCTCGTCGATGCTCTCTGGCTCTGCGTCTTTGGTCGGCGGCTCGGTCTTCTGCTACTGTTCACCCTCGGAGGCCTATGTACGCTAGCGGGCTAGGTCTTGGGCGAAAGCCCCGCCTTTCAGGCTGGTGATGGCGTCACCCTTGTGTCGTTTCCCTCGTTGGAGGCATCACTATTTGGACCTTGTCCTGTTTTGGGTGAAAACCCTAGCGGTTTAGCGACGACGGCGAGCCTTTCCTATCGCTACCTTATTGGAGGCGTCGTGGTTGCCGTTCTAGCGTTATGTGCTTCCGTTAGGTCTGCTGTTGCAGGAGTCGCTCGCTGCTATGTGAGTGTTGGTTGGGTGTCCGGCGGTGGCCGGCGTTGTTCTTTTCCCTTTTTCTCCCCTGTGTCTCTGTCCTGTTCTACTTTTGTTCTAGGCCGCCGGTGGTGTGTCTGGTTTTGGGTAGGTTTGCAGCGCTGCGCTGTGGTTGTACCCCGTGCGGCCGTGCGTGCATGGATTTTACTTTATTTTCTCCTTCCGATCAATGAAATAGAACGGCAGTTCTCCTGCCCCTCTTTTTTTTTAAAAAAATACCAGCGTCACAACACATGCTCACATCAAAATACACCCACGTGCCAGCGGTGACCACGCCTAACGGGAGGCTTAAAATAAGCCTCCTCGTGTTCTACGTGTTGCTTGTATCTTTTAGCTAGACGATCATGTATCGCAGCTCGATAGCTCATCTTACGCTGCATATATAAGCCCTTTCCTTATATGGAGTAATTAACTAACGGCAAGCACCTACGATACTCGCTACATACAAACCGAGCGAAATCATCAATGGCTCGGGCCACGATAGTGGAGTCCGGCGACGAGCTGCTGCAGGCGCAGGCCGACCTGTGGCGCCACAGCCTGTGCTACCTCACGTCCATGCCGCTCCAGTGCGTCGTCAAGCTCGGCGTCCCAGCCGCCATCCACCGCCGCGGCGGCGCAGCGCGCCTGCCGGACCTCCTCCAGGAGATATCCGTCCCGCCATCCAAGCTCCCCTTCCTCCGCCGCGTGATGCGGCTGCTGGTCACGTCGGGGGTGTTCGCCGCCGACGACACGACCGCCTCAGGCCTGTACCGGCTCACCTCGGCGTCGCGCCTCCTGGTGGACGGCACGGTCTCCGACAGAGAGGTGGTCGGCGGCCACACCAGCCAGGCATCCTTCGTGCTCGCGGCCACCGCGGACCTCAACGTCGACGCCGCGCGGGGGCTCGCCGGCTGGCTAAGAACGGAGGCAGCCTCGCCGCCGGTCTCGCCGTTCGCGGCGGCGCACGGCGGCGCGGCGCTGTTCGACGAGACGCGCGTGGACCCGGAGTTCAACAGGGTGTTCAACGAAGGGATGGCCGCGAGCAGCCGGTTCGGGATCGGAACCGTGCTGCACGAGTGCCGCCCGCTCTTCGAGGGGCTGCGCTCCCTCACCGATTGCGGCGGCGGCGACGGCACGACGGCGAGGGCCATCGCCAAGACCTTCCCGCACATCGAGTGCACCGTGCTCGATCTTCCGCAGGTGATCAGCACCATCCCCGTTGACGGCGTGGTCAAGTATGTAGCTGGGGACATGTTCAAGGCCGTCCCACCTGCCCAAGCAGTGCTCCTCAAGGTACCAAAATAAAAAAAAATTAAGTATTATTACGTATCAAGCAAAATCATCCTTAAGATAACTGTAAGTAGCTGAGGGTAGCAAAATAGAAGCGAAAATAGGCAATTACCAGGTTATTGGCAAAAAATAAATAAATAAAATTTTGAAGTTTAAATTAGCAATTTTTTCTACGAAAAGCCGAACCTTGCATCGCCAAAATTTAAAAATAAAATTTAAATTTACAAAAAAAGTTAAATATGGTATATTTTTATGAGACCTTATTACTTCACCCATAACCAGGGGATCCATTATTGACTATACATTGGGATGGTGTCTGTCGATACCAATAATTTCGCGTAATAAAGGTGTGTCATTGCTCTATGTTTCTAGCATACGAACCCAACAAATCAAGTGAGATGGCCCCAATCCATCACCACTGCTCATATCTTGCATTCTCAGAGCATATATTTACATATATTTATAGTAGTTGAGCTAAATAAATAAGATGGTTGAACTGAAGTGAGATACTAATAACATGGTTGAACTGAACTGAAGTTACATTAACAAGTTACTACAAGTTAATTTTTAAGAGTTTTTATTGGTAACATCGTGATAACAAAAATTGATTGAAAAGACCAAATCATTTTTCATTTCAATTAGACTTAGGCTACTTTAACATACTATAGCTTACTGCAGCAATGATAGTATAGGAAATTTACTTACTTTTTTTATTTTTCTAGCCTAAAAAATATAACGTTAGTCGTTAAGTATGATTGATGAAGTTAACAAAGATTTTGGACGCATAAGTAGATCATCTATAGCGATTGTCTAAAATTGGCTCTATGTATATACTGCCTAGAAAAGATTCATTACCCAAAAGAGAGTTTCTACGGTATTGCTATAGGAAGTTTGCGAGGGACAGGATCTCTTTGTAAATAAAACGATTGATGGGCATGTTTAATAAAGTTGAAAAGTGGTGGTAGGATATAATCTAAGAAATTGAAAGCCTTCAAAATGAGGCTCGAAAAGGCTGTTCAAATATTAAAATAGTTTTGGTAGCATCGAAATGATCTACCAAAAGTGTTTATAAAGAGCTACAAAGGGCTACAATGTTCGACTTCTACAAAAATGACAAATTTTTCAATTTGATTATAGTACTAGGGAACATGCTAATGAAAATCAGGTTGGAAAGAGGCATGAAGGTAGAGGTGGAAATGGTGTGAATATTATCTGACCGACCATTTGACCGAATTGATCGGATACCAATATGGATTGTTTTATTAATATCCGGCTATTTTTGCGGATACGGATATGGATATGGATAATGTCCGATGGACAATATTCGAAAAAATGTATAGTATCCGATGGATATTCGATGGATGCTATTCGACTCATGGGCAAACAACATAACTCTACATTGGCTAACACCAATTTAAACATATTATATTGATGGTTTTTCAAGTATGCATTTTTTACATATTTACTGAGTAATATATGTTCAGAACTATAACAAATAATATCTATTTTTGATGACCCGTACATATTCGAACTATTTGTGTCTGTGTCCTACAATATCCATATCCGTATCTATGCCCACACAATTCATATCGGTATCCACATCCGACAAAAAAATTTGGATCCGTATCGGTATCCGGTATTACCTATCATATCCAATCCGATCACACCCCTACATGAGAGGGGACATTCGAGTAAACAGAACCATGAGCGATCTAGGTGTGTGGGTGTAATTTGTGATTTGGCCAAGAAAAAATAAGAAAACTGATTTGCACTTGTTTAAATGTGAAGACAGTATTACTATTTTCTGATTTTTCTATTTTCTCCAGTTTTTTTTAAAAAATTGGACCAAATTCAAAACCCTGTTTCACACGATTTCTCATATCTAATCCCAGCAATATCGTTTATAAATCATGACTGTCAATGATTCTTTGAATCCTAATGACGAAACAAATAACTTGAATTCCTACATTCCACCCCTGCCCATAACGAGCACCAAAATTCCTGTTAATCGGCAAAACACTTTTTACCTGTTCGATCCATCAAAAGAAGGGAATGGTTCAGGATTTGTCATGGATTATCAATCTTCTAGCAGTGGTACATGATGAATGAAACTTTCAAAAAAGGACATTAATTAACCGCGATCAACCCGTGTGTGGGGTGGGTGGCGTGCAGTACGTGCTCCATGACTGGAGCGACGAGCAGTGCGTGAGGGCCCTGGCGGAGTGCAGGAAGGCCGTTCCCCCGCGCGACGCCGGGGGGAAGGTGATCGTCATCGACGTGGTGGTGGGGTCCTCGTCCTCGGGGCCCATGTACCAGGCCGAGCTCCTGATGGACATGGCCATGATGTGCCTGACGACGGGGCAGGAGAGGGAGGAGGACGAGTGGCGCCGGATCTTCACGGCCGCGGGCTTCAGCAGCTACAGCATCAGCAAGGCTCTAGGAGTCCGCTGCGTCATCGAGGTCTATCCCTGATGCCTCGTGCTGCTGCGCCTCGAAGCAAGCGTATATCCTTGCAGTGTTATATTGTGCATGTATAGCGATCTAAGGGACTATGAATAAATTAAGGGAGTAATTAAACTGCAATAAATGTGAAATAATCGTTAAGCCGAGGAATGAAATGGTCACTGAGCAAGTGTATACGTTTGCTGATCATTTTTTATGCGTCTTCTTCCACGATGGTCTGCTCCAATTAAGCGCACTCCTCGGTGCTTTTCTGTGGATCATTTCTATCATACATGCTGTGGAAGCATTGTATATTACTGTTGAGAAAATTACCTATATGCCACTCGAAAAGTTTTAAATTTCCTATCTACCATTTGAAATTCTATCTTTCTTTACATGCCATGGGTTTAAATTTTTTCTTCCCTCAGTGCCTGATGAGGACATCACTAACGAGCTTGCTGTCCCTGACGAGCTTTCTGATGCAGTAGGAAAGCGTCACGACGGCATGAATCCTGTCATACCATTCAAACGTTCATCAACGAATGTTCCGCAAGTTAGTTACAAGGTTAAAGAAGTCCCCGACAACCGGGCCCAAGTCAAGAGAACGTCAAAGTCGCTGCCGAGTTCGGTTCGGCCATACAAGACCAGTGCACCTTCAAACGGATGTGCAGATCACATACGATGTCCAAATGAGGCAAATAAGGACTCTACGGAAAGCTTACGAGATAAGCTTTCCAACGGATCCAGCCACGCCTTCAAATTCAAGTTGACGGACATAAACTTCCCGGCGCTGCGTTGTCGTATTTTTGGGCCCAAGGCCTGTGTTCCCCTAGGGTTAGGGTTGTGCGTGCGTGGGCACCTGTTTGGGCACTGCCCCTCATCTGGCCACTGCCCTATAAAAGTCCCCGCCGTGTTTCGTTTTAGTTGGGGTTTTGCTTAGATTGTTCTGCCATCGTAGCTTCGCCGTTTACCGGTTTGCGGAACTCCAACTTGTATGCTTAATCAGTAATCTGTAATATTGAGATTGCATCTACCGTGTTATTGCTTGTGTTTTCGATTCACTTGCAGGAATTAACCTTCGTGGTGAGGTCAATCGCGTCTTGGCACGGTTGATAACGAACGGAGAAAGTGGTGTAGCGATTACAGGTTTAGATCTGTTTTGAGTAGAAGCCGGATCGTCAACGTCGAGTTCTGCACCAATCGAGTATATCCTACCTGTCGGAAGATCGGGACCCCGTCCCCTATCAGTGCCACTCAAGCGGTAAAGAATATAATGGAGTTAAAAATGACCATTATGCCCCTGTCTTTTTAATACGTTACAAAATAGAAAGGGTTCATAAAAAATAGTACAAAATTCATAATAATATGAGAAAATATATACAAATTCATAAAATTATGTACAGCCAGATTTCAAAGTAAAACAATTAAAACTTCCTACATATAAATTTTATTTAAAAATTAATCAAGCCTACCATGCCTCATAAAAAATGAGAACAAAATCTGAAAATATCAAATGTTACAAATATTTGAATAGCATGTAAAGAATGATTTTACGTAAATTTAAAATTTTGAATTACTCAATTTGGAGTTAAATTGAAGGAGATATTATTTTTAAAAGTTTTAAACAGAAGGGGCATTTTAGACATTAATGAACTTTTTAAACGGCTAAACTAACGGACTTAACAGCAGTGACATTGAGAAAGGAGAAAACTTGAACAAGTGGCATGCAAAGAATGAAAGAATTTCGAGTGGCAGATAGGCAATTGTTAATTTTTTCAGTGGCATACAAAGAATTCTCCCCTGTCTGTTTGATAAAAGTATATACTTTTTTCTCGGCAATTAGCAATAAAAAAACTACTACAAGGGAAAGGAAGAATGTGAGCCTGTTTTTTTGTTAAAAAATAAAGAATATATAAAAGAGAGACCAAGGACCAGGGAGGAATCCGGATCCCCTGCAGTAGCTAGTATAAATGTACGGTGTGCATTTTGACCTGAAAACATATTGTAACTTCTATAAATATGTCATACGGTGTTCAATTTGTATGAAACAAATTTTGTAATTCATCTCAAATCCTAAACAACCCATTTTCGGAACTTTTCAATTTTTTTGAATTTTTGAATTTTTAAATTCATAAAATTCAAAAATAAATCATAAAAAATGAAAAAATGAAAAAGTTCGAAAAATGGGTTCTTTATGATTTTAGATGAATTACTAAATTTATTTCGTACAAATTAAACACCGTATGACATATTTATAGAAGTTACAATATGTTTTCAGGTCAAAATGCACACTGTAAATTTATACCAGCAACTGCAGGGAATCTCGATTGGGGGCGACCCGCCCTCGGCGCTCCTCGGTCCACCAAAAAAGCTGCCCCCTCCATCGGCGCTCCACCTTGCTACCAGCGTCGTACCTCTTGGCGCAAGGCGACGGTACCGGGTCTCTACTCCCACTCGCTGAGTCCTCACTTCGCCCCCGGTACATCCAACGGCTAAGAGAGTGTTTGGTTGTGTGAATCATCATTATCATGGATGAAATTTGGCATGGGACAAAATCAATGAGGGATGAGTCAAGAACACTGCCTCTATTTGGTTATTTTTTTTCCGTCCAACATCAATTGGTTTAGGTTATTTTTTTGGTTCGATCCCTCGGATGTCCCGGATGGCTGTTTGGGACACGCGTTGCTTCGATGCAACACTTATTAATCAACGCGCTAATTAAACAGGCATAATAACCAACTGGGTGGCCGTTTGGAAAGCGTGTTTTCAGCAGGAACTTGATACTACATGTGTCGGGATCTTTGTCGGAAGCAAAAGTACCGATACTGGGCCAAAACCACGATACATATCTGTGTCGTCAGCCACCCGACGATATAGATCCAACGACGTAACATCGGCGACATAGACAAACTATGTCGACGGCCCCGACGACGAAGCTGCATCCCTAGCATGCCGCCTGGTTTACGACTATGAGGACGGAGAAAGCTGTCAAAATAGGCACACCCTCAAAAGTCGTAGACGGTGCTCTAACATGTGGGCCCCGCAGAAGAATCATGGGACGCCACGTGGCAGAGCTTTGTCGGCGGCCCTCCAATATACCACCAACACAATCCACTTTCTAGGTCGCCTGACCGCAGGCTCTGTGAGCAGCCATAGGGTGGCACGCCAACTCAGCTACCGTTACTCCTTTAGGTACCACATTAGGGCACCTGGAACGGATCTGTGTTGGAGGCTATTGTCATGGCCGACGACACAGATACTGCACCTGCAGAAAAATATTTCTATTAAATTTGGAAATAATCAATTTGTAGTTGCAAAAAACCCTCAAGCCCCACATATTTGCATTCCCCAATATTCCCAATCACGTCGACAAATAAAGAGATGCTCATATCACATTTTCGAGCACATATCAATCCAAAATACAAAATCATCAATAGATAGGACCAAACTCACTTGAATCTTCACATATATGCACAAATGACATCAACCAAAGTACAAAAGTCCACAACATACACATAGAGTACAAAACAGTCGCAAAAGGTCACAGGGAAGCAGATTTGTCACATATATAGTTTTAAGTACCAATAGAAAGCCGAAACAACACACTAACGGTTTTGCAAACAATAAAGGCTTCGACAAAGATGCCATTGACAAACTGCTTTGTAGCTTACTTTGTTCTATTAGAGTGACCTCCCTGCAGAGCATTTGTCCCAGGCGCAGGCGCAGCTAAGCCGGACGCCGGCAAGATTAAAGGAAACATCAATTTTCAGAATCTTTGTCGATTTGTGTACTTATATAAGTATGTTGTGGAAAACTACAAAAATTGCATTACCCTTGGAGAAGCCACTGGTGCAGGGCCTAAGTGGACCACAAGGAACTAGGGCAGCGGCACGAAAGGGGGTGAGTGCCGGCCTATTGCGGCACAAAAGGCATATGTGGCTGGTCGGAGGTCCCTGGCCTCTAGAGGACCTGTGGTTAAGATATGTTAGCATCTAAAATCATGAAGGACAACCTAGCTAGCTACATATACGATCTTAATTACATGTTGCATATATTGCAACATGTAGACATTCTGCTCCTGGATGCCTGCATCCGCCGATTGGTCTCCTCTTGCTCAGCCTACCACTGCCGCTCGTCCACCACCCTCTGTTGTTGCATGTCCAACTCAGGGACGCACTGGCCGCTGCTATACTGGCCGATGGATGGTAAAGAACTGCTCCCCCTTCTTGGGGGCCTAAAGACTAAGGGGCTAACCAGGATCGGCATAGTTATAAAATACAGCTTCCGCCATGTCCAGCCAATCAAAGAAAGAGTGCACCTTGGATTTCCATATTCGGGGTCCAGAGTCGCCACCTGGGAGTGCGAAGGCCAGTTCTCCGGAAAATCTCTGATCAACCGAGTGGCTGATCTTTTTGCCCTAGGTTCGTTTATAGAAAATGAAAACTAACCAGGCCCATACCGTTTGTTGAACCCACCTCCAAAGGTAAGCAAAAAATTCCCTTCAACTTTGTTTGTTATTAAGAATTCCCATCATAACTGACCCAGCTTGACCCCAATGCAGGAAACTACCAAATTCTTCTCCACCCATCCAGTCCCCGAAGCCCCCAGCCACAAGGAGGCACCGCTCCAACGTCCTGCAGAGAACTCGGCTGATGCTCCTCTAGCCAAAAAAGGCAAGGGAATTGTCTTGAAAGACTCGGACGAGGACGAAGATGAAGATGATGTCCCACTCCTACGCCGACATCATCAAGCCACAAGGTCTAGCCCTGCTCCCGCTGAGCGAGCTTCAGGCCCTCCATCTCCTCCAATTGTTAGCCCAGAGGCCACATCAGAGGCAAGAAGGCCCTCAGGTTCCGCCCCGAGTGGTCAAACCACACGGAGAGGAATGGGAGTCAAGTTCACCACGTTGCAAAGGTTCCCCTCACAACTATTGTTCCTTTAGGTTATTTATAAGGAAATCATTGTCTTAAAATCTCCAATTGCCCGCGTGAAACCTGTCTCGGGTACCTCCCAGGGCATGCGCAGCACCAAGACTCTGACTCCTGCTCCTTCCACTCCTTCGCCTTCTGGCTCCCAAGCGGAGCCCACTCCAAACAAGGAGTCGACCCAGCACGCAGCGCCTCAACCTACTGCTCCGCCGCCCCAAGACACTCATCAACCTTCATTGGCCAAAGGAAAAATCCCAGCCCTGGCTCTAGAGAGCTCGGACCCAGAAATCGAGGACATTCCTTACCCTACTGCCACCGCCAACACTCCTCCGCTCTGAGTAAAGTGGAGAAAAGAGATGGAAGGCTACGAGGTTGATGACGAGCAGGAGGCTGACGAGTGGGAGATGTTGCAGAACGTAGCGAAGTTCAGTGTCAACATGCTTGAGGTAAACTTTCTTCATGTCTTGAATTCCTATCTCAGTCAGAAGTGTGCCAGATCCTTCCTCCCGCCCCTGTATTGTGTATGAGCAAGAGGGAAGCGCAAAATACTAGGTGCCTCCAGAAGGCCGTTAGCCAACTGAAGTCCAGAGATGAGTTTTACAATGCGTTGTATGCGCAAAAGTCACAATTCCGTGGCGAAATCGAGGAGCTCCGAAAGGAATTTACAGAACTTCGGCTCCGCCACATAGAAAAGGATAACACCATCCAAGGTCAAGATCGCCTTGAGTGATGTCAAACTCGATATTGTTCTGGAATGCTTGTAACGGTCGACCCCTTCTGCATACTTCTGTATAAAGCTCAGAAGGAGAACCAATAAGTGATGGAAGCGAGGCAGAAGGCCATGGAGGGAGAGGTGCTCCTGGCCAACACCCAAGCCGAGAAGTCGGCTCAAGAGCTGAAGGGTAACTCTCTGGCTCGAGCTCTCCCTAGCTCAATCCCATCAGGACCCTGATTACTTTATGCTAACCGACTGATTTTGCATCTTATCAGTTAAAAACCAAGGCCTAGTATGTCTTTGATGAAAAGGTGAAGTCCGCCATCGAACTACGCAACCAAACTCTGAAGGCGGTCGCTCCTGTGCTTCAATATATTTATCCTGGAGAAGAGCTGCCATCCGACGCTGACGTAGTGAAGATGCGACTCGAAGGCACTCCCTTACAGCTCAAAGCCTTCGCAAAGGAAGCTGCGACAACTTGTACGAGCCAGGCTCTGGCTATCATGAAATCCCACTACCTTGATGTAGGCTTCGACACCGTGCGGGAGGGCTTTGCCTGCTCTGAGGAAGAAGCATCTACCCTTATGGAGGAAGCCCGAGAGACCTCCGCCACGTTGGTAGAAAACTTAGATTTACAAATGATTTAATATCTACATGTTTACTTGATCCTCGATACTACTGATGTCTTGTACCCAAGTACTTGATTGTCTTTTCGTGTAACGCTTCTGCCGACTGGTCCAGCCCCCAAGTGCTAGGAATTAGCGCTTGGCTAAATATTAGTGCCACTACTCAAGAATTTCATGATAGCCTAATTCGACCATGATATGTAAAGAGAAAGCAACTTTATTGATAAGATAGTGTGCGGCAGATCCACACAATATTCAATGTAGCCCCCGACATACTACTTAGTCGCGTACGGCTGAGTAGCAAGTGAAATAAGCAATGAATTTACAAAGTTTGAAAACAGGATTCAAGAATAAAATCGACAAAGCTGCTTGATGTTCCAGGTGTTAGGCACATCCAATCCATCTTCACGTTTTAGCCGATAAGCCTCTGGGCGGGTCACTTCGTCAACCACATAGGGGTTGTCCTAGAGTGAGGAGAGTTTGTGCTCATGCTTCTGATTCCTTCGGAGGACCAGATCATTCAGTAGATCTCTGTCTTCTTGCTCAAATATGCAACTCCTTAGTACCCCGGAACTGCTCTTATGAAAAAGCTCGTCCCCGACTACCTTATAATTCTTGCTTCCGCGCATAATGCACTCGCCCAGGCTACGATCATCTGGTAGCTTGTCGCGAAGAAGATAGTCCAAGTATGTCTGTGTCCACCTGGAATTAATTGATAATACCTCCTGGTGCAGGTGGTAGCTTGATAGAGGGCTTGCGCAATTCTTCAACAAAAACTCCAGTCGAAAATTGTGCCCGACTGGATCCCATCAGCGCTAGGTCTGGTGCTTCATTCTCTCGTCAGAGCACATGTGTTAGCTCCAAGCCATCGAATTTGTCCTCCAATTTTGGGACTTCCTGATAGTAAGCTTACATGGCGTCGCCGATACAAGACCACTCCTTCTGCACTTGATTGACAACGAGTTGGGAATCCCCTCGTACCATTAACCGTCGTATGCCAAGTGATATGGCGACACGTAGCCCATGGATGAGTGTCTCGTATTCAGCGGCATTGTTGCTGACTGGAAATAGAATCTGAAGGACTACCGTAGCTTCTTGTCGGTCGGAGATATGAGAAAAATCTCAGCCCCCGCGCCGCTGAGCATGAGGTAACCATCAAAGTACATTGTCTAGTACTCCAGATTCTCCTTTGCTGTTGAGATCTAGGCCTCTGTCCATTCAACGACGAAATCGGTGAGTGCCTGAGATTTGATGGCTAGCTGAGGCTTGAACTTTATTTCAAAGGCTCCAAGCTCGAATGCCCACTTCGCAGTCCTCCTGTTGGCTTCCCGATTATGAAGTATGTCTCCAAGTGGGAAGGAAGTGACCACCGAAATCTCGTGATATTGTTTTGGAATCGCCCAATACTTCGCTAACGAAGTAGACCGGGAGTTGTACCTTCTGGAGGGAGCCTTGCTCATCCCGCTCCACTATCAATGCGTTGCTGACTACATGAGTCGTGGCGCCGATGTAGAGCTGGAGGGGCTTCTGGGGCATGGGCGGTACCAGCACCGGTGACGTAGTGAGAAATCTTTTAAAATCTTCGAAGGCTTCTTGTGCTTCCGATGTCCACTGAAAACTGTCTTGTCACCATAGAAGCTTAAAGAGGGCATGCCGTGTTCCCCGAGTTGGGAAAGGAATCGGCTGAGTGTCACGATGCATCCAATGAGCTTCTGCATATCCTTCTGACTGGTCGGAGGGTTCATCTTCATGATGGCGCTGACCTTCTCTGGGTTAGCCTCGATCCCTCGATGAGGCACGATGAATCCGAGTAATTTACCGAATGGAACCCCAAAAACGCACTTCTCAGGATTTAGTTTCATCGGTCAATCAGTTATGACATTTGGTTTGGTTCATGTATTCATGACGATGTCGTCGACGTAACCCTCCACATTGCGGCCGAGCTGAGTGTGAAAACACCGCTGTATGGAGCGTTGATAGGTTGCGCCAGCGTTTTTCAGCCCGAACGGCATGGGTGATATAGCAGAATGCACCAAAAGGCGTAATAAACGATGTCTTGATGCAGTCCTGCTCCTTCAAGCTGATCTGGTGATAGCCTGAGTAAGCGTCAAGAAAACATAGGAGCTCGCACCCGGCGGTGGAATCCACCACTTGGTCGATGCGGGAGAGCCCGAAAGGATCCTTGTGACAGGCTTTGTTGAGGTCGGTGTAGTCGACGCACATACGCCATGTCTTGTTCTTCTTCTGTACTAGGACCGGATTTGCTAGCCACTCGGGGTGGTATACCTCTTTGATAAACTGTGCTGCCAACAACTTGGTAATTTCCTCCGGATGGCATCCTTCCGATCTGGTGCGAATCCTCGCAAGCGTTGTTTGATTGGCTTGGCCTTGTTGTCACATGCAAAGAATGCTCAATCACCTCCCTCGGAACACCTGGCATGTCCGAAGGATTCCAAGCGAACACGTCCTGGTTTGCCCGGAGGAAAGTGACGAGCGCGTCTTCCTATTTGGCATCGTGCCCTGTCCCAATCACGACTGTTTTAGCCAGATCGGATGGGTCCAATGCTATCTTCTTAGTTTGTTCGACTGTCTGGATGGAGGTTTTGGCTTGCTTTTTGGCGGGTATATCTCCCTCGGTCCGGTAGTCGTCCTTGGTCCCGAACGTGATAGGTAACGAGATCTGCCCGAGTGGTACTGCGGATGTCCCGGGGATTACCCCGTGGAGAGGAGATGATATCTACCGGTACTCGGAACGAGGAATCTTCATCTGATCCAAGGTCTTAGCGAAGAGGACGTTAATCCCACTCCCGTCATCGACCAGGACCCTCTTCAACTTGTTTCCTCGAACGACCAGATCCAGCACCAGCGAATACCTCCCAGGGAAGGCAATCTGATCAGGGTGGTCCGTCCGATCGAAGGTAATGGGCACCTCTGACCAACGCAAGTACTTGGGGGCCGCGGCCAGGATCGCGTTGATCTCTCGAGAGGTAATCTTCTACTTCTGCTTGGACACATACGCGTTGGAACCCCCAAATATGTAGCTAATCTCGTGCTCAGTGTCTTGGTAATCCCCATCTGGCTTCTTGCCGTGACCCCTTGGCCGCCGATTGCTTGGAGTTGTCGGTAAATTTCTGCAGAATAAGGCAATCATTGGCAGCATGCTTACTGCGTGGGTGAAAAGGACATACCGCCTCCATGACCTTATTGTAGTCGTTGTCATTGGGGGTTTAGGCCGATTACGCTCCACGTTGGCGACCATCTCTTCCCCTTTGCGCTTCTTGTCTTTGGGCTTGCCCTGCTCGTCGTTGGGCTTCTTTTTAGAGACTCCGTCGTGGCCACCACGATGGTTCATGACGGCCTCTTCGGCGTTGGCTTCTTCATCTGCCATCGTGAACATGGCTTTGTGAGTTCGCAGGGCGTCCCAAGTCATCTGCCTGATCAACTCCTCGGATTTACACCCGGCGAAGAAGGCATCAATGATCATCTGCCTGATTAACTCCACGGATTTACACCCGATGAAGAAGGCATCAATGATCATCTGCCTGATTAACTCCTCGGATTTACACCCGGCGAAGAAGGCATCAATGACTGTTTGTTGCGAAACATCCCAGATCTCATTCTTTTTCTTGGTGAAGCACTTGATGAACTCACGGAGAGTCTCGTTCTTGCGTCGATGTAATTGTCTGATCTCCCATCTCCCGTCAGGCCTCTCATAGGTCCCTTGGAAGTTGGCGATGAACTGCACCTCGAGGTCGTCCAAACACTCGATAGAGTTCTCTAGGAGCCCTGTGAGCCAGGTCTAGGCGGTTGGGGTCAGAGCGACTGGCAGATAATTCGCCATCACGTTCTGGTCATGCTGACTGCTAAGGCATAAACTTGCTGCCAGTTTTTGCCTAAACATGCTGACTCGATAGAGTTCTCCAGGAGCCCTGTGAGCCAGGTCCCTCTTACCATCGAACTTGTCAATGCCTTTTGAGGTTGAAACCATCTGGCCAAACCACTCGGCGGAGTTCCAAGGTGAACGCTCGAATCCCCTCCAAGGGTCGTGGCCGCCGTCGCCGCGGGGATCTGCTGCGATGCTCTCGCTGCAGGCCTTGGTGCTGATGCTTGATGGTGATCGCGCCGGTTGGCGGTGCTCTCGGCGTGATCATCATTGCGCCGACAGCAGTAACTGCGGGAGTTTCTCTCATCGTCGATGCGCTCCCTCCTTTTGGCTTCTATGTCATGGCAGAGGTCATGACCAGCCGACTGGTGTGATCCGCCGGCAGCAGAGGCGCACGCCTTGTTCCGATTGGGCGCAGAGCGGCTACTGGCCGTCATGGTCGGAGCAGGGTTTGCCTCGTTCTGTTGGATGGCCGCCATCTTGAGCATGGCCGTTGCATAAGCCAAGGTCTGGACAAGCGGGCTGTCTTTGGGATGCTGCGGCACGATGGTCTCCAGAAGGGTCTTCGAGGCAACGATGTTCGCTTGAGGAGTCATGTAGACATCTTGATCCCTCAATTTCCCTGCGCGAAGTTCGTTCTGGACATTACGGCCGCGGATGCGAAGTTGGCTCAGGCGATCTTGATCTTCCACGCGGCATTGGTCCGCTTCAACAAACTCTGTGGCGGCGGTTTCGTTCCCGATTGGTTGAGAAGTAGACTGGTGGTCGCCCGCGCCGAGGAGGAAGACTTCATTGTAATTGCAGATCTCTGAGCTCTCGTCAGACTTAGAGTTCGAGAGAGAGAGGCTGACCTGCTTGCTTTGTGCAATGGGTTTGCCGGCGTTGATGACACCCACGAACGTAGTTGGATCCGGTCGGATGGCTCCGACTGGACTAAGAGATCGATTCTCAGTATGGTCACCTCTCGCATGGATTTTAGGGACAATTTGTGCAAAGGTCGTGGCAGGATTCCTGAGACCGGAGGGAGATCCAATCTGGGGTGTCGAGTCTCCTTCGGGCTGGATGACGTCCGTACCCATGTAGACGTCTCCGCCGAGTCCTTCTCCGCACTCTTCGAGGAAATGCGCGAAGTGGGTTCACCGAAGGATTAATTTGCCAAAAGCACATGCCGAGTTCTCCAAGCCGAAAGGCAAGGGGCATGGTGGAACGCATGCGCCTTCTTGTAGGGCGACCTCTCCGGGAGGGGAGAGACGAAGATTGCCGATGCCGTTGATGATGATGTCCAGGAAACCAAAGCGTTGCACTTGCCCTGGCATGAGAGCGACAGAAGGCAATCTTGGGAAAGCCATCTAGTTTGAGCGATGATCTTGACGCAGACCCCTACCTGGTGCACCAATTGTCGACTCATGGCTAATCGGGGATCACCGTCGGCAATGAATTTGTTACGGGGTTATGCGCTATAACCAAACAAGATGGTAACACAAGACAGGGATATATATAGGTTCAAGCCCTCAACTCGGGTGTAATACCCTAGTGTTGTGCTCTGGGATTATATTTCTATGTGAGCTTGCATATGATGGAGATGTTTATGCTGATGTAGCTATCGGTGATTCTATGTCCCTACCCCTCCCTTTATATAGTGCAGGGGGATAAGGTTATATAGTTCTATCCAGTACATGATACTAAATTCGGTTACACCGGCGCATGATATGCACGTATGAATCTTCTAATTACATGGAGCTTGACTCTATCCTCGGGAGCATTCTTGATAATCAAGTTATGCCTAACCCTAGTGGTCTCTATCCCGACTCAGCCAGCTTGAGTCGCCCCCCATTTGCCTCCTCATGGGCCTTCTAGAGAATACTCGGGGCCCATGTAGTCCATAGATGTCACAAACGGCTAAGATCAGGCTAAGCACACTGTAACTGAACACAAGCACAGAGAACTCCCTTGCCAACTTCTATTTTTTTTCTTCTCTCACAATTTTTGCGCGGCTCTTTTCTATGCGCGGCCTTCTTTGATCAAAATTGTTTTTGTTAGATTTTTCTGATATTTTTTCAGCATCAGCAACACAGAAATATAGACACAAAACAAACTCCCCTCAATTTGGAGGTAACGGGTGGCCGATACAATTTATGGAGGATACTTTGAAAACCGTGCATAAACTTTAGCAGCCGGATAGGTGGTCTTCCTTAGGGATTTTCATGATTCTGATTGGACCAAAACACACAACATGAGTTTTGGTTGGATGCATCTCGTCGTGATATATCCAATGAGTGGTCGTGGACCCAAATCGGAGTTCGTATGAGAAAGTTATGACTGTTTTACCGAAGCTCCGCATCAGGGTTTCTGGATAGGCTATTTTGTTGTTTTTCGGCGATTTGGCGATGAGAAGTGCGTATGCGGTGGATAAAGTGGAGGGCTAATGATGCAGGGCGATTGACACAAGGCGGTTTGCGATGTAAGTAGGGGTTGCGAAGACGGGACAGTAACACGAGGTGGCTGGTGAGGGCAAATTGAGGCGACTCGACTTGAAACAAAGACAACTAAACCGATTTAGAACTCGACTGACCAGCAACACGACAAACTGTGGGTGAAAACTCAACGACGTATATAGTGTGAACAATTGCAAAGGGTAGACGTGGCTCGGATAATAGTAGATGCAAATATTTTGTGTGTGGCAATTGTCTGAACTCTAGGTATGAAACCAATCTACTAAACGGAAAAACGAAATTTCTCAACAGGCAACCGGATGCTCTGAGACCATTTGATGGATGCAGACACGGGTCCCGATCTTCTGGTGAGAGACGACGAGGATAATTCGGTAGGTGTCACGGAGACCTAAACGATCCGGCGATTGCTAAACCACCACGATGATTGTTACTGACCGAACCAGAGGCACGATCGACCTGTCCATGAAGGACGGTTCCTGCAAGCAACCGAGGAACGAGCAAGAATATAAGATAAGCAATCACAATTGCGGATATAAATTAAGATTAACTGGGGTTCAGGAAGTTGGTCTTGTTGGTCTGGCCGACACAAGAAGAACATGGCGATATCTCACACAACCGTGACGAAATCAACTGAACAAAACCCTACTAAAACGAAGCATGGCGGGGGTTTTATATAGGGTGGCAACCAAGGAGAGGCAGCGCCTAAACAGGTGCCCACGCACGCACAATCCTAACCCTAGGGGTACACGGGCCTTGGGCCCAAAAATACGAGACGCAGCGCCGGAAAGTTTCTGTCCTTCAATTTTTTTCGCGATTCCCGTTGAATTTGATGGAATTTGGAGGCATGGTCAGATCTGTTCGAAATCTTATCACGTATGCTTTCCGTAGAGTCCTTAGTTGCCTCATTTGGATGCCGTATGTGATCTGAGTGTTCGTTGGAAGGTGCACTGGTCCTGGATGGCCGGACCGGACTTGGCAGCGACTTCGATGTCCTCTCGACTTGGGCCCGGTGGTTGGGGACTTCTTGAACCGTGTAACTTACTTTTTGAACTTTCATTGATGAAGGCTTGAATGGCATGGCATGAGGATTCATGCCGTCTTGTCGCTTTTCTACTCCATCAGCAAGCTCGTCAGGTATATCAGGCTCGTCAGTGATGTCCTCATCACTTGACTTTGCTTATAGAGAACAACCGCAATTGACTGGTCTTGTTTCATAATATTGTTATAATTTCTCTATGATCAGAGTGCACAAAGCAGCTAGGCTGCTATCAGATCACAACCATTTGATTGTTAAAGCTTGTGCCGATGACCTAAAAAAAGAGAACAAGTTTAAATTCTTGAATGGGTGGATCAAAAATGAGGAGATCTTGAGAATTGTTAGTCATGTTTGGAGTTTATCAGTAAGAATGCATGACCCTCTTGATGTTTTCTTGTTCAAAATTAAAATAGTTAATAAATCTTTAAAGGTTGGGGTGGTAACTTGTTTGGTACGCGGAAGAAGCAGAAAGAAGACATTGTGAAGAATTAAATCTTTTGGAAAAAACGAAGAAAGTAAAACCTTGAGTGTTGAGGAAATAAGAAGGAAAGTAGATTTATCTAAAAATCTGATGAAAATTCTTGAAGAAGAAGAAACTAGGTGGCATCAGAAGGCTAAAAGTAGATGCCTGCTACATGGTGATAACAACACCACGTACTTCCATCAAGTCACAACCCCGGCTTCACCGGGATCCACCCATGATCCATTGCTCGTCCAAGAGATCAATGCTAGCAACTCATGAGCGACATTGGTCAAGCATCACAACACAATCACGATTAACTAAGGAAATAACATATTAATGCAAAAGTAATTGTAGCACAACCACTTATTACAATAGTTTGGATAAGACCATATAGTATAGTTCAGAGTTGCGGAAATTAAAATAAATGCAGCGGAATAAGATATGATGATGCTCTCTAATCCGACCTTTCGAAGGACAGCTAATCTTGATCGAAATCCAGCACAAAATCCTCCTAGTCTTGCAGGCAAACCGGACCTGAGTCTTCTTCTGAACAAAGATATATCTGTGGTTTGCATAGTGAGTACATGGCTACCCAGCAAGAATCCTTATATATGAATGTAGAGATATAAACAACAACATGATGACTAATTTGTACAAACACATATTCTAGTCAAGTTAATTAAAGTGTTTTAAAAACATTTGTTGAACAATTTATAATAAGATTCCTAAAGTAATACATAGAACAAGGCTTCGAAAGCCCCTCTGTAGAACTGCACAAGCCTCGAAAAACTCAACAAAATCAACCCATCAGGTTATTTAGATAACACATGATACTACCATGTACGACCTTCCTCCTCTCCCATGACCGTGGGAACGGCTATCATGATAGTTTTAACCTCTGCAGACTGTAGCACACTTTACCCATAAGCTAGTGATATTTTTACGTCTTAGCTCTTCCTTTGGAGCCTAGACCAAGTAACGATACAAGGTGATTCATTAGTTCCTTCTGTTAACACCGATACCCTCTAAGGTTTCGACAACTCGGGTCCCCCTCTTGAGCCCACGGACCGCAGCCCGATCTTTTCAAGGTAAAGTGTGTTAACAGTTTTCCCTAACTACTAAGCCAGGACTAGCACATGTTGGCCGACATGCTAGAGCTAGCACTTATGGTTGCGCTTGTATGGTTTGGCCGGATAAGCACACGTCAAGGGTCCTTAGACCAAGGTGACTACCACCACCACAATCCTCATTTCACAAAACCACCCGACTTGCCACCTTTACTCAACACACGCACCACGTAGGTTTTAGTTGATTAGGTTATTAAAGTAACTTAGCACCTCCAAATATATCAAGTAACAAGATTAAATAAATGATGAATAACCTAACAACTAATAACCCACGAGCACTAGCATCTATGTAAAAGGATATGCTAAGAAAAATAACTAAGGCAGCAATAAATGACTAAATTCACAGGGTAGATGACGCAGTGTGAATAATTAGATTTCTAACCCAACCCATCATTTTATGCATGAGAAAAATAAATAAAACAGTTAAATGGGTGAGTTTTGCAAAATAGAAGAGTAAGATGCAATCTATCTTGTCTTGGTAGAACTCCGGGTCTTGAGATCCTCCTTTGGGAAGCTTCTGGAAAAACGCCGAACAGTAGGAGCATGGACGATCTACACATAGATGCAAATGCATAAGAACAGAAAATTCATCCACATAACATATACCTCAAATAAATATATAAAATTCTAGGCTATTTATGGGATTTAATGGCCCTGTAATCATCTAATTTGGAGTTCGGATACTAAATAAACAATTCCTGGAAGTTTGGAGAAAATCAGAAAAGGCAGAAAAGAATAAACAGATAAACTGGCTGAACCGGTGGTGGCTGCGCGCGCGGGGCGGCACGGGGTGACACATGGCGTGCTAGGATTGGCCAAAGAGGCGCGGGGCCGATGTGGGCGTGACGCGTGGAAATGGCGGCGCACGCTGGCGGACGCACGCGGGGACGCGTGGCACACGGTGGCAGTGTGGGTGGGAAGCAGCGCGATGGCGAGGCGTGGCAACGTGGGCGGGACGCGTGGCGGAGGGGCGTGGGCGCACGTGCGCCTGGTGTGGGCCGAGGCGGCGGCGATCTGGGCCAGGTAGCGGGCGGCGGATGTGGCCCTTGTTAGCAACCTTCGCTATATTTTGCTTTATGTTTCTCAGCTGACTGATGAGGGTTTTGAGGTTCATTTCAAGCTAAATGACAGTTGCATTCTTGACTCTATGGGTAGTTTTGCTTGCAGGATTCATAGGGTTGTCAGAGTTTTCAGAGTTGATATTAGATCTTCTGTTGCCTCTTCAAATTGCTTATTTGCTTCAAAGTCTCATGACACCTCCTTCTGGCGTAGAAGACTTGGTGTGGACTACGTGGGTCCCGGGTATCCTCTAGAAGGCCCATGAGGGAGCAGATGGGGGACGACCCAAGTCGGCTAATCAGGATAGAGACCACTCGGGTTACGTATAACTTGAGCGCCAAGGAAGTTCTCGAGGATATAACCAAGCTCCATGTAATTAGGAGATCAATATTTGCATATCATTCATTGGTGCAACCGGACCGGTACCATGTAATACGTACCACCATGTAACTCTATCCCCCGTGCACTATATAAAGGGACATGCACGATCATACTTGATCATACGCAATCATCTTCATCATCATAATCCCAGAGCACAGGAAGTAGGGTATTACCTCCGAGTTGAGGACCTGAACCTATATAAATCCCTGTCTTGTGCTACCATCTGGTTTGGATTTTGAGCGTGCCCCCATACAAATTCATTGGTGACGGTGACCCCCGATCAGCTACCCGTCGACAGTTGGCACGCGAGGCAGTGGCGGGCGCATGTTTTCGAATTTCGGTGTTCGAAACTTATGTGGTTCAATGATAACATAAGAAGACAAATAGTTCATAACAATGACTCAAACAATATAAAGGGACTTCAAAATAAAAGTTAAAATATGATTTTGCCACTATAAGAAGAATTAATGATTAATGATATGAACTATCTAATCTAGCCAATTTAACTACTATATCTTAAAATAAAAAGGCACAAAATTAATAATAATTGTAAGATTCTATATTTCTGTTGTCACAAAAATGTAAATTAAAAAATTAAACTAGAACCAGCTCAATTGGGAATTGGGGAACTAAAACAAAAATCTAATAAACCTAGTTGTGGGTAGAAATATTCAGAAATACTACGGTTTATACATTTACTACATGTCCAGTGGTGCCTCGGTGGGGATTGCTAGATTGGGGAAGAACAACCGAAGCGGTAGAAAGTTGGGAAGCACGGAGAGGCACCAAAATCTATGCACAAGAACAAATCATCCATTATAATCTACACACTAATGCACAAATCAATCAACCATTTAATCTATGCACTAATGCAGTAACGCACAAATCAAATAATCAAATCACCTAGAGGAAAGTAGGGTTGGGGGGTCACCTTGAGGCTAGGCGCTGGCGTAGTGGTAGCCTGGTGCATTGGGGCTGGCCCTCCCTCCACAGGCGGCCAGGCTGGAGGCACGCAGGGTGCAGGCGCAGCGCAGCGGTAGCAGGCTTGCAGTGAACGCCGGACGGCTGGACGGGGCACGGCGGCGGCTAGGGTTAGCTAGGAGAGATGCGTTCTTGCGCTGAGGCGCTCGTGGGTCGTGGGCTCGCGGCTCGTCGCCACTCCCTCGATGGCGCATTGGCGCTAGGCGGCTGGGGCTCTGTCGCGTTGGGCCAGGCCACGCCGTGGTGGCCTGGTGGACCAACTAGGTCGAGCACCCGAGCAATCTAGTGGTGGGGGTGGTCAGTTGGGCTAAATCCTAAGGGGGTACTAACTAATTTTTTTTTTTGCAAAAAAAAATGGGTGTACATCTGTACACCTTTGGGCCTTACCGGGCCCGCCCCTAGAGCCAGGTAGGGGCCTGCGTCAAGATCATTGCTCAAGCAAGATGGCTTCGTCGAGATCGCCGTTCGTCGCTATGAGGCTGGGGCAGTTGCTACGCTTCGGCACCTTAGACTTTATCGCCGACGGCCTCGGCAATCTTCATCTCTCCGCTCCTGCAGAGATCTCTCAACAAGATACGCGTGATCAATGTGACCCATCGCCCTTTGGCTTAAAGAATTCTACATGTACCTTCGACAGATTGATCCGCTCGTGGTCCCACTCGGCACCTTTCCTCAAAAAGGGCGAAGAGGGATTCGGCGGAATCACCCCCACAGGCATGGATTCAATCCAGCCCGATGAAGACTCAGCACTCCTGACTGGATCTCCCTCTGGTCTTAGGAATCTTGCCGTGACCAGCGCACAGGCAGATTCCGAGACTGGGATAGGAGGTGACCACTCGGGAAATTGATCTACAGATCCAGTCGGACTCAACCGATCAGATCCAACCATGTTCGTGGGTGTCATTAACACCGGCCAACCCGTTGGACAAAGCGAGCATACCAGCCTCTCCCCATCAGACTCAGAGTCCGACGGGAGCACAGAGATCTGCAACTGTTGAGAAGTCTTCGTCCTAGGCGCAGACGACCACCACTCTGCCTCTCAACCAGTCGGGAACGAGGCGGCTGCCACTGAGGTGATCGATCCGGACCAGTGCCGTGCCGAAGACCAGGACCGTCTACGACAACTTCGCATCCGTGGGCGCAATGTCCAGAACGAGCTACATGCGGTGAAATTAAGGGATCAGGACGTCTACAACACTCCTCAAGCGAACATCGTCGCATCCAAGACTCTTCTTGAGACCATCGCACCACAGCTGCCTGAGAACGACCCGCTTGTCCAGACCCTGGCTCGTGCAACGGCGATGGTCGAGATGGCGGCCATTCGGCAGAACGAGGCGCACCCTTCTCCCACCACAACGGCTCACAGCCGCTCCGGGCGCAATCGGAGCAGGGCGCGCGCCTAAGTCACCGATGGATCTCATCCATCGGCGGGTCGCGACCTCCGTCACGACATTGAAGCTAAAAGGAGGGAGTGTGCCGAAGGCGATCGGCACTCTCATAGCTATCGCAGTCGGCCCAACGATGATCTCACCGAGAGCACCGCCAGCCGGCGCGACCATCGCCAAAACCCGGGGCGGGAGCATCGCAGTATATCCCTGCGGCGGCAGCGGCGGCCACGACCCTTGGAGGGGATTCGGGCCTTCACACCAGACCTCCGTCGAGTGGTTTGGCCGGACGATTTTAACCTCAAAGGCATTGACAAGTTCGATGGTGAGAGGGATCCTAAGAACTAGCTGCAGGTTTACGCCTTAGCGGTCAATGCAGCAGGAGGTGATCAGAACATGATGGCAAACTATTTTTTTCCAGTCACTTTGACCTTAACCGCTCAGACCTGGCTTACGGGACTCCCAGAGAACTGAAACGAGTCGTGGGACGACCTCCAGGAACAGTTCATCGCCAATTTCCAGGGGACATATGAAAGGCCCGCTGAGAGATAGGAGATTGGACAGTTACACCGACGCAAGAACGAGACTCTCCGTGAGTTTATCAAACGCTTCACCAAGAAGAAGAACGAGATACGGGATGTTTCGGAGCAAACGGTCATCGATGCCTGTTGATCGTCAATTTCGATAATAATTAACATGATTCCGACCGTCAACATTTGGTGAAATGAATGGAATCGGAACTAAAATTATGCAAATTTACAGAGTCCCATGAGTTTTGGTAAGATTTTGCATGCAGGGACCCACTGAGCAAAATTGGGCCCGAGCCGGGCAAAAGAGTGGTCGGCCAACCCACCCTAGGCCGGCCGACCCAGCACCCTCACCCAGTAAGGCCAGGGTCGCACCAGGGCTTCCACAAGGGATCCTAGAGCACATCCAAGCCGTTGATGTCAGTCGGTTTCATCCAGAAATAGGAGTAATCCTCAAGTTATGCATAGGATTCTAAAGGAACCCGATGCTACCGGTCTCTAACTGCCAAACCGACCTAGGGAGTAGATCTAAACCACACAAGGAGTATCCTAGCCAAATTGGAGGGCCGGGATCGACAAAAGGCAGGCCGGCCGACCCACCTCTTGGTCCCTTTGGATTCCCCCTTCGGCAAGGAGCTTGTGACACCTGTCCTTAGTCGTGTCAACACCTCATTGGTCACGGTGGCCTATAAAAGGAGGTGATCTCCTTCATTTGAAGATGAACAACAAAGAGCAACACAAGTGAGAGTGAAGTAGAGTTGTGCTACTCTCAAGTAGAGTAGGAGAAAGAGGAGAGTTAGTGTAGGGGAGGAGCCGGAGAGTCGGTATCCCTCACTAGAGCTCTGGAGCTGGACTCGGATGCGTGTTATGCTTCCGTCTTCTGTCGGTAACACTCAGTCTTTCCTTATTTAATTATCAAGTTCAATCTATTTATTTTTGTCTCTGTTGGTATTAGGCCCGTACTATTCTTGAGTGCTAAGATCTTTGTGCTTAATTGTCCACCTAGAGATTAGTATAAGAGGTAGTAGGGGTGCGTATCGAAGTGACGTCCTTGGTACGTATTACTACTAGGAACAGACGTGGTGTTTGGACTAGTTAGTAGCTGGTAGGCACCTGCTTCAACGGACGTGTGGTAGGTAATAGGTGGTGACAACCTTATTATCCGGCTTAGACTTTGTGAAATCCGCCCTGTTAGTTGCAGACCAATTGAGCCAAATCAGGACGATCATAATCATTCGGGATTCCAATTCAGGATAGCGGGTGGTAGTGAGTGCCTGAGCTCCTATTCAGAGTCACAAATTAAATAAGAATAGAACTTGAACCTTTTCGACTGGTGTCCGAAGAGCCTCTCGATCCGAAATACATTTATCCCATTGTTGATTCCAAGTCACCATAATCATATCCATCCGGGTGAATAAGTTTGGAGAATAGAAACTTCTCGTTCCTCGTGGGAAATCGATACCTTAGGAATACTCCTAGGTGAAAGCTACTGCGATATCCGTGCGCTTGCGGATTAAAACTCTAATAGGCATAAGAATCGCCAAAAACTTTCTGGCGCCGTTGCCAGGGAACGGTAGCTTTTCTGTTTTTGAACCTTGTCAGCCCGCGTACCTCCATATGGGTGGCATGTCCATCTATAAGCTTTCGGCTCTCAAGGCCAAGTACCTAGAGCCTCCACCATCATCCCATCCCATCCACACACCTAGCTTTGAGTTCCGGCCAGAACTCATAGCTATGGTTCGGGATAAACCTTTTTCTGGAGCCGAAGGAGAAAACCCTTATAGTCATCTTCATGAATTTGAGCAATTGTGCTCCAGTCATGAAATTCGAGGAATGACTCAACAAACGCTGAGATGGAAATTGTTCCCATTCTCTCTCACGGGATCAGCGAAGTTGTGGTTTAAAATGACCGTAGGAACATTCAACGGTAGTTGGGAGATTCTGCAGGAAAAGTTTTGCCTCATGTATTTTCCTCTCACAAAAGTTGTAGGATTACGGAAGGAAGTTCTTACCTTCCGTCAAAATGAGAGTGAAAATATAGGAGCAGCTTGGGTAAGATTTACCCAGTTGATCAAATCGGGTCCTGACTTGTGTATACTTGAGCCTATGCTCATGCAACACTTTGTCGATGGATTGACCACGGAGAGTGTCAAACTTTTGAACATAGCCTCCGGAGGATCTTTTGTCCACAAGACTGCCGAACAAGGGAAGGAAATCTTGAGCAGATTGCAAGGAAATACTCCTGATATCGACACTTTTGATGAGCCATCGGACCTAGAGTTCAAACCTGAGAACAACCCTGTACCTGTAGAACAACCTACTGGATCAAACCTTCTGGCCCAAACCGAATCCTTTCAAATCAAAGAAACTCCCACAGCCATGCTTTCCGGTGACGAAGACTCTGAATCTGAGGATGCATTCATCCCGATTTTAGCCTATCATGCTTTTGATGAGGAATGCCATGACTTTGGAAATGCTTCCGCGCTACCAATAGTCGCCAGGCAACCTCAAGAACTCGAGCCACAAGCCATGGATAGAGGAGAAATCTTAGCACGAAAAGAGAATCTTTTGAGTCTCACTGCCATTTTGAGTAGGGAAATGACGAATGCAATAGAAAATTCTGAGCAGATAATCACGCTATCCCCTCTTAAAAATTCTGCTCTGTGCAAACCCAAGGTTGGGATTTTAGCAAAGTTCCCTATGACCCTGGTCTTGGGATAAACTGTATCTCAAGAGAGTTAGCATCCGTGACCCCATCGGATCACACCCCATTCCCCTCTCAAAAGAAAGTTAGATGGCAACCTGGCCATATTTTTCAATCTGAGGGGATTCTCAGAAATGCCGAGGTGACCTTGAATGACCATTGTGTCACTCTGGACTTTCATGTCTTCAATGTCCTCGACCCATTCCTCACTCGTCTCCTGATCGTGCAACCCGTAAGGGAATTGGTCCGAAATATGGAAAGAGGAGAATTTGTTGGTTTGACAGTCGACAAACAAAACTTTTCAGTGAGCTTTGCGCGTTCCATTAACTTTCCAATGGAAGCCGAGCCACTCCCTGGCCTGCTGGAGGTGGTAAGAGCTGCCTCTCTCCTCGAGGTAATCAAACTTCCGGGCTTGGAAGATGATGTTCCACACTTTGTTTTCGAGGAGGAACCAAATGGTTTTGACAAGTTCGACGAGGAAGAAGAACTTCCACCCTCGTCTGTTGAGCTAAAACCCCTTCCTCCTGGTCTCAAGCACGTCTTCCTTCACAACAATTGTAACAAGCCGACCATCATCAGCGATTCACTGAGTGGAGATGAGACTCGCCGTCTTGTTGCCACGCTTGAAGCTTACAGCTCGGTCTTAGGCTACTCGCTAAAAGACCTCAAAGGGATTAGCCCGAGCTTTTGTACTCATCGTATCCCAATGGAAATTGACCATAAGCCCATGCGGGAACACCAGCGAAGACATAATAATGCGATGAGAGAAGTGGTCAAGAAAGAAGTTTTGAAACTCTTTCAGGCCGGGATCATTTACCCGGTATCTGACAGTGAGTGGGTGAGCCCAGCCCAAGTAGTTCCGAAGAAAGGAGGCATGACGGCAGTACATAATGAAAGGAATGAACTTATTCCTCAACGCACTGTCACTGTTTGGCGGATGTGCATAGATTATCGTAAGCTTAATCAAGCCACTAGGAAAGATCATTTTTCCCTACCTTTCATCGATGAGATGCTTGAGCGATTGGCAAATCACTCATTCTTCTGTTATCTCGATGGCTACTCTGGTTATCATCAAATTCCCACCCACCCTGATGACCAAAGTAGGACCACATTCATTTGTCCGTATGGCACTTTCGCCTACCGACGCATGTCATTTGGGCTTTGCAATTGCCCTGCATCTTTTCAAAGGTATATGATGGCAATCTTCTCTGACATGATCGAAAAGATCATGGAAGTCTTCATGGACGACTTTTCTGTCTATGGGGCCTCTTTTGATGATTGCTTGGCAAATCTAGAGAAGGTCCTTAAGGGGTGCCAATAAGTGGATTTAGTACTGAATTGGGAGAAATGCCACTTCCTGGTAAGAGAAGGAATCGTCCTAGGCCATCTAGTGTCAAATAGAGGCATAGAAGTGGATAGAGCTAAGGTTGAAGTGATAGAGCGGTTGCGCCACCAATAAATGTCAAAGGAGTCCGTAGCTTCTTGGGACACGCTGGATTTTACAGAAGATTTATAAAGGATTTTTCCCAAATCGCTAGGCCTTTGACTAATTTGCTGGCAAAAGAAGCCAAGTTCGTCTTTGACGAAGACTGTCTCATAGCCTTCAGAACCCTTAAGCAAGCTCTAATTTCTGCGCCTATAATTCAACCACCTGATTGGAACTTGCCCTTTGAAATCATGTGCGACACTAGCGATTTTGCTGTTGGGACAGTGTTAGGCCAATGCAAGGATAGAAAGCATCATGCCATTGCATATGCGAGTAAAACTTTGACAGGCCCACAACTCAATTATGCCACCACAGAGAAGGAACTCCTAGCCGTAGTCTTGGTGATAGAGAAGTTCCGGTCTTTCTTGGTAGGGTCGAAGGTGATTGTCTATATAGACCATGCAGCCCTCAAATACCTTCTTACCAAGAAAGATGCAAAACCACGGCTTATCCGTTGGATCCTTCTGCTCCTGGAATTTGACTTAGAAATTAAGGACAAGAAAGGAGTAGAAAATTCTGTGGCTGACCATCTTTCCCGAATGCAAGTTGAGGAGAGAGTCGAATGTCCCCATAGATGATTATCTAAGGATGACACCCTGCTGGCAGTCTCTTCTGCCGACCCTTGGTATGCTAACATAGTGAATTACTTGGTAGCTGGGTACATACCACTAGGGGAGAATAAGAATAAGTTGATCAGCAACAATAGGGCCCATCTTTGGGATGAACCCTATTTGTATAGAGTCTACGCCGACGGATTACTCCGTCGATGCATTCCGGCAGCCGAGAAGCAAGAAGTCCTTGAAAAATGCCATTCGTCACCTTACGGGGGCCACTTTGGCGCTTTTAGAACCCATGCCAAAGTTTGGCAAAGTGGATTCTTTTGGCCCTCCATGTATAGTGACGCAAGGGAGTTCGTAAGACGATGTGCTAAATGTCAAAGAGTGGGAAATATTAATTCTCGAGATGCTATGCCCCTAAGGAATAATTTTCAAATTGATATTTTTGACGCATGGGGGGTAGATTTCATGGGCCCATTCCCAAAATCAGACTCTCATGAGTACGTCTTAGTGGCCGTCGATTATGTCTCCAAATGGGTCGAGGCACTTCCTTGCCGTGCAGCTGACTCCATCCATGCTAAGAGAATGTTCCAGGAAACCATTTTCCCTAGGTTTGGCGTCCCTAGGATCGTCATTAGCGATGGAGGATCACATTTCATCCATAAAAGCTATAAGTATGCACTTAAGAGCTTAGGGATCAACTATAAGATAGCCACACCCTATCATCCTCAAACAAGCGGTCAGGCTGAAACGTCTAACAAACAAATTAAAAACATCCTGCAAAAGACTGTAGATGACATGGGAAAGGCGTGGAAGTATAAATTAAGTGATGCGCTTTGGGCATACCGAACTGCGTATAAAACTCCGATAGGTCTGACCCCTTACCAACTTGTTTACGGGAAGACCTGCCATCTCCCCGTAGAATTAGAACATAAAGCCCATTGAGCAATCAAACGATGGAATATGGATCTTCATTCAGCTGGATTAAAAAGACGAATGCAATTAGCTGAATTGGAAGAGTGGAGAGAAAAAGCCTACCATAGCTCGAAGCTATAAAAAGAGAGAACAAAAAGGTGGCACGATAAGCGAATAGTCATAAAGCGTTTCAAACCTGGTGATAAAGTGCTTCTCTTTAATTCTCGAGTGAAATTGTTTGGACTTGAAAAATTTCGTAGCAAATGGGAAGGGCCATTCACGGTGCTAAATGCTTCTGATCTTGGTGTTGTCACTCTCCAAAATAATGATGGCGGAATTTTCAAAGTAAACGGGCAGCGTTTAAAAATCTTTCTCGAACCTGAAATGGCCAAGGTTGAGGACATTGATGTCCTCGAATTCTTTGAAAATTGACTTTTTGCTTGCGGTCTAGCTCCGACCTACAAAAAAAAAGAGCAATTAAATAAAATTTTCCTTTTCAAACACAAATTAATGGTGAAATTAGGCTTTAGGCCTAGTGTGTGAGTGACCCTAGGAAGAAGGGGCCCGAACCAGGACAAGGCTAGGCCGGCCGACCCAGTCAGGTCGGCCGGGCTGAGGTGGATCGACCGGGGGGCTAACTGCGTCCAAACTCGAAAATGTTTGTAGGAGGAGCGTATCTTCTGATTTTATAGCTCCTGAAGGACTCACCTCATTTGAAAAGCGACGGGAAAAGTCGTTCTTTGCACTCTTTTCATCTCCTCTTCATCTTCCTTCTCTCACCTTTCACCTTTCACTTCCACCTTGCAACTTTCACCACCATGGCTGAACCAAACACCCCTAAGACTATCCCGTCAATATACGAGATTGTTGCTAGCGATCCACCGGCTCCAAAGCTGTCAAAGAGTACTTCCGGCAAGCTAACATTTGGCCGGAATCTGAACCACTTGTCGGTGCACGCGCAGCAGCTAAACTTCTCGCCGGAGGAGAAACCAAAGGCGACCCCACAACTCGAGCACTGCCGTGCTACATCGCGTGGCCGGCCGACGTCTCCACACCATATTGGTGCGGCACGTCCTCTCTCCTTCACCGGCGCGCCCGACAATGGGCTAACTCGGCCCCAAGGGAGGAGTGGCAAGGAGGCTCGTCCTCTCTCCACCACGCGGTAGTGCTGATGTAACACATCGGGCCACGCTGCACATGGAGAAAGGCAAGGCGCTCATGAAATATGAGCAATTTGAGCCTCATTCGCCGGAGTACACACCAGAGGCACCACCGGACTCCCCGCCACGTTTCCTCGTGCGCGCAAGGACGGCCGGCCATGGGAAGGTCCTTACCCCACCTTTGGTGACGATGAGGCCACCCATAGCTGAGTCCGTCGATTCCACTTCGCCGGATAGGATGGTGAGACGCACCCGTCCACCTCCTCCAATCCGTGGGCAAGGTGGTGACATGGAGTTTAGTGAGGAGGAGGAGCCTCCACTCCGTGAAGTGGTGGCTGCTCTCAAGCAACGGCAAAACAATCTCGAAGAGCAAATGGCGGAGGTCCAAATCCAAATGATGGACCACGATGATAACTTCATGATCCTGCGGAAGTCAACGTCGGCAAAGCTCAAGCCCTATGCAAAGGCGATGGGATCGCCTAAGCTTTATGATCCCCGACTAGTCCGTAGATGGGATTTGGTAGAATAAAGAGAGGCACGGAAACTTATTTTCAAATATTTTGATTTCCTAATGTATGCGCCCTTATTTGCTTATCTTCTTGAGGAAATAAAGAATTGATTGTTTGATTGTGCATGCTTGCCTCGACCGGTGCAATTTTCTGCACCGGTCGACTTTGTTACTAACGTGTATATGAGAAATGCAAAGTACAGAGAGGGATGTACTTACTGGAAAAATTTGGACCAAGCTGGGCACGGGACCAGGCTGGCCGACTGACACCGGGCCGGCCGACCTAGCCAGATCGGCCGGTCTCCCATAGGTCGGCGAACCCACCAACTTCGCCCACTCAGCTCCGAAATATTCTGGTATGTTCCCTGTGTGTTATTGTTGATATTTATCTCTGTCACTTGCTCATATAATGTTGGTAAATAATTAAACAAAAATTTTGATTCTGGGAATGCAACGATTTCGAAACTATAACAATGTCCGGTAAATTGTGACTCGCATAATTTTTATTCTTTAGTTAAGCTCAACAATTGTGGGAAAGCTCTATTAGGATTAATCACATTTAAATTGTTGGCTCATGAGGTATAGAAAGCTTAATAATTCCTTGCCCAAGATTAGTTGTTCCTCGGAGGTTTTCATTTATAAACCTGGCTCTTAATTCTTAGAGTGACTTTTCATTACATACCATAGCCATATATGTATCAAGATTCATACAAGCTTCATAATGGTCAATGATCATGCTAAATTGGGTTAGAGTTTGAATCCTCTTAAGAAATTTTATTTGATCCAATCATTTCCTTTCGCGTATCGTGTTGATTCCTAGCCTTTCATATCTGGCAATGCTAGTTTCCATCTTGGAATTGAGCGTCAACCTTCGCCAGATATTCCAACCCCATAAAAAGTTAGCCAATTATCTCGTCTGATGCTACCATACCTACCTATGTGATGGTCCTCCAAAATAAAATATCTATTTGTCAAAACTTTTCCAAAAAGCCCTTATTATGTCAAGGCCAAAGAATGAAAACAAGAGACCAATCCAGTCTCTATTTTAAAAAGAAAAAGAAAAAGAAAAAGAGAGAGATCAAGCTCTCCAAGAAAATAGAATTATAATCTCTTTGTGCCTATTAAGCCTTCTCTGCAAAAGGGACAAAAATGTTTTGGGAAATGGAATTTTAGGAGGAAAACCATCATTCCATAAATACAAGATCGATGTGTTGGACTCATCAATACCATACATCCTCGCACTTGTTCATTCTCTCCCTCACCCCTGGACATGAGTTCTTATATGATTGAAAATAGGAATAACATTATCTTCATTATGATTTAATTTTAACCTGACAAAAGTATGACATGACCATATTTTCTATCCTACCTAAGCTCCACATAAGCATTAGATGTAGGATGAGAGGCTATCCTGGCCTTGGTGAGGTTAAACACTTTTCGAGTGACCAAGAGTGTTTCACCTAAGAAGAAGAGCCATGCATTTTTTTCAAAAGAACAAAAACTCTGGGAACATTAATCCCTGGTAAGATTATTCATTCATATCTATTCCATTTGCCAACATTTATAAGATGAGGTTAGTAGACACTTCAAATCCCAACAATTTGAGAAAACCTTAGAATAATTTTTATGCTTGTCTACTGTCGACGGTTGAGATTGGGAGACACGCCGAACAATCACGAACAGCCTTTCTTATATATCAGAGATGAATACAAGAGGTGGCTCGACGAGACGAACAAGTCTCGGCGAGATTATGGGTGTGCAGGAAGCAATATGCTATGATGCGAAGATCAGGTGCGCTATCAAATGATGGCCTCAACCCCTAAACACGCCGCAGGGGCCTTGTTTATATAGTGTCGAACAAACCGACCTACCGAGGGAATACCGGGCCGGGCTAACTACGAGACCGTAACGAACTCAGCACATGCCAAATATATCCCGAGGCAGATAAGGCATACTCCTAGTCTTGGGGATCATGACGTCTGCTCCAATCCGGGAAACCACGTCCGGGTCTTCACGTAGCCGTGCAGAACTCTGTTCTAGTCGGACTCAAACACGAATCCTAGGCCATTACGCACCGCGCCAGCCAAGGGCTGTTCGGCAGGATGCACATGGGCCTGATAGAACCTTCCAGGGAGCTTGGCCCTGGTAGGCAGTTCGATTGGACCGTCAGGGAGTGGGCCATGGCAATGGGCCGTGATTTTATCCCCGACAGTTAGCCCCCTAGACTCAAGTGGAAGGACTCACTAGAGTGGGGTCTTCCTCTTGAGACTCCAAGTCACGAAGAGGGAAATTTTGCTGCTACAAAGACGTGCAACATACGACCGAACAGGTTATGGTTCAACCGAACAGAACTTGTTCGGGACCGAGCAAACCCGATCAGTACCGAGCAACTCCGTTGCACCGAACAGGGAATTATATCCACTCGAGCAGAGCACTCAGCCTTCAGCGCGGACGCTGGAAAAAAGTATCCGTTGGCAGAGTCCAATGGTAACTTCCCATCGCTGCGCAGTGAAAACAGGCGACCGTTTTACCTAGCCATTACAGTAAAAACTAGCCGTTTTGTGACAAACCGTTGCAGAGCTGCGCATATGGGACTATAAAAGCTCCCAAGCCGCTCGCGGCTAGCCACTTCTGCTCTTGCGCCTTTCCTTCCCAAGCCCTAATTCCAACCGCACTCAGCGCCAAGCACCCAAACTCCACCACCAAACCTGCTCGTCCAACTCTGGGAACCGCTATGGCCAAGTTCGTAAGCTCTAGCGCATCCGAGGAGGACTTGAGAGTTTGGGAGGAAGAGGGCCACATCGACACCGGTAGCTGGAGGCTGCCCGGGGAGGAGGAAACTCCGGAGCCGCTTGAGGGAGAGTTCGTCAACTTCAAACAGTTCGCACTGTTCGGGTTGAGGTCTCCCGAGAGCGACTTCGTAGAGGCCCTCTTGAACATCAGCGGATGGGAGGTGGCAAACCTCAATCCAAACAGCATCCTCCAGATGGCCGTCTTCGCACACCTGTGCGAGGGCTATCTGGGCATTGATCCACCGGTGGGGCTGTTCCTCCATTACTATACGGTAACGAGGAGCAGCTCCGCCGCTTCGGCGCTGGGGTGCTACTACCTCAAGCTCCGGGCCACCGCCGACGACGCGCCGTACCCCCGTCCGCCGCTGCTTGACTCATTGGGCGTGTGGTGGACGAGGTAGTTTTACGCCCGGCGGAGCGACGATAGCAAGCTCATCTTCACCGGGAAGGCGCCGGTGAAGGGAACACCGATGCCTCGGCCGGAGATGTCCGCCGAGGATTGGTACTTGATGAGGAAGATCGCCTCCCTCGTGAGCCTTGGGCTCACGGGCAGGGAGATCATCCGGGATTATACAGCGAACAGGATCTGTCCGCTGCGGAGAAGACCCTATTCCTTCTATAAGATAGAGGGATGGGAAGACATTTCCAGGGAGAGCACGGGTAAGTGCCTTTAAGACTCAACCTTTCTTTGATGCCTCTTCCGAACAGAAACTGAGTGGATCTCCTGCTCGGGCAGAAAAGCCAACCGACGCATGGGTGACCGAGCGGGTCGACGCCATGCTGAAGGCAGCCAAGAAGGACGGCGAGGTCACTGGCGAGGTGGCCTACACCTATCCGCGAAACGTGCTTGTCCGCACAGCCGAGGTAAGTTGCTCGAACCTTCGTCTGTGTCGCAGGATTCACACTGTTGTAAATGCTAACATTTCACTTTCCGAACACGCAGGAGGACCAGCTGATCCTCGGAGGGATCGTGGAGGAACTCTCTGGGTCGGAGAAGGAGAGAGCAAAGAAGGGCAAGGCCAAGGTGGCCACAAAGCCCAAGGCGGCGGCCGAGCCAACGCGGAGCTCGCCGCGCCACGGCGGCCGCCTACCCTCGGAGAAGCCGGCTGCGGCAACGGAGCACGTCGAGCAAACCAAGCGCGCACGCCAGCCGAGCGGGAAACGACCAAGCCCCTCCCTCCTCGCCGAGCGAAAGCGACGAAGCGGTAAAGACACTGACCCTTTGGCTTAAGCAATACGCGCAGGCTCACCCGGGCCATTTGGCACGGCTGCATCAGGTCGCCGAACAGAGAAGGCTCGAGGAGGAAGTCGCGCGCAAGGAAAAGCTCCTTGCGCTGCGCGAAGAAAAGTGCTCAGCTCAGCAGGGAGCTGAGCTCGTCGCCACGAGCGTCCGGGGGCCAAGGTGAACAAGGCGCCAAGGAGCCCCCGAGGAAGAGGCGGAAAGTTTTAGCAAAGAAGATTAAGATCAAGCCTTCCATGGCAGGTATGTTGTAATGAATCCTTCATCCTTACAACTCTCCTGACCGCGCCGGGCTTAACTAACCCCTTTCTCATCAGCTGCCCAGGAGGAGATCGCCACGGACAACGTCGACGCGGCAATCGAGCGATCTCTGCTGCCCGAGCACCCGCACGGTGCGTCGCGGGCAGTGAGGTTGGCCAGCCTCAAGGACAAGCTGGCAGCGTGGAGCCTGCTCCCGCCAGGTTCCAGCGACCAGCTCGATGCGCTGAAGGGCGCGGTGGAGCGGCTGGAGGCGGAAGAGGCGGCGGACAGCGCCACGGAAAGCGGGGCCAAAGCGTTGGCTCCGCAAGCTGCCCGAGGTGGGACCGAGCAGGTCCTACCGGGCACTTCGTCGCAGGGGCAGCCGTTCCCTGAGGTGGCGGAGACGACTGGCGAGCAGGGCGAAAGCCCCGCTGCCAAGGTGCAAGAAGAAACCCACGAGCAGGGCGCACAAGTTGCCCCGCCAGTGGAATTTCCCGTGCCGCCCAGTGGAGCGGCACCGACCTTGCCCGAAGATGATCGGGCAGAAGAGGAAGAAGGGTAGGAGCGCGGGGATGAAAGTTCTTCGCCCGCCGCTCCTGCTCCTGGGCAAACGCGCTCCCGCAGGAAGAGGGAGCAAAAAAGACGGCGGCGAGGGCGACGCGCCGGTCTCATCCCGCACGAGCGGGGCTTCGTGACGCATGGTCTTGAAGATCGCTTACGCCGAGCACTGAAGCGCCGACTTGGCAAGGTAAGTTCGAAAACCAAACCTGGTCCAGTCGAGCAACATCATTGCAAAGCGGTTAACTGGTCTTCTCTCTCAGGTCTTTAAAGATACCATGGAGGAGCTCGAGGATGGAGTCACCGTCGAACGCAGCGCCGTTCTGGCGGGTTTCCGAGAGCAGCTCCGAATGAGGGGGCTCGAAGGGGAGTCTTCCGCGCCAGCCAAGAGCCGGAGCAAGTTTGCGGCGAAGATAAAGAAGCTCATGGCTCGGTTGACCGAGGAGAGGCAATCCTCCGGGGCTCGTCGAGAAGAGACCGAGGAGCTTCGCGCGCGGGCCGCGAGGGCGAACGTCGCGGGAGGGGAGCCAGGCCGCACGAAGTGGCTGGAAGAGCAACTCCACGACGAGTCCGAATGGCGAAAGCTGCTCATGAAACAGGTGAAGTAGCCCAAGGCCCAGCTCGCTGAAGAGAAGTCAACTTCCGCGGCACTCCAGGAGAAAACCTCCACCCTGTGGACGTCACAAGAGGAGGCCGAGGAGATACGCGGGCTGGCGGCAAGGACGAGCACCGTGGAGAAGAGGGTCGAGTAGTTGGACGAGCAGCTCAAGACCGCCGAGCAGCGAGCCAGTAGTGAAGATTTGGCCGAGCAGCTGCGGGCTAAGACCAAAGAGGTCGAGGCTCTCCGCTTGAAGGCAACGGAGCAGGCCAGGAGCAGCAAAGAGGAATCCGACCGTCTCCGAGCTGAGGCCAGAGAGGGTTTGAAAGCCCAAGGGAAAGTCCTGCGCCTCAAGGAACTGATCGAGGAGCTCAAGGAGCAACTCGCTTCTATGTAGCTGTAGGGCTGTAACCCGAAAGGGACTTTTGTACCTGCAAATTTTGCTAATGCAATAAAGAACTTACCTTTTCCTAAAAAAAGAGCAGCAAAAGACAAGAACGAACAGGAAACCAAGAGTAGGGCACGAAAGCGCTAGAAAGTTTTAGGAAAACCGGTAGAACGCTTAGCCTAACTCCCAGCCCCCGTTGTGCAGCTGCTCGAAAACCTGACTTTGCGAACTCGAACAGGTGCACAAGAGAAAGAGCGACACTCTAGCCCTCGGTACGGACGGTGCTCGAAAACCTGAGTTTGCGAATTCGAGCACGTGCGTAGAGAGTTAGAGCGACACCCGTATCTTGATCGACTTATCCCAAAAACTGCTCGGCGACGTAAGTTAGGCGATTCCAAAGGTAACCGAGCAAGGAAAGTGCCTCTGCCGCGGAGGGCTTACGAGAGCAGATTTTGCCAAGTGGTCGTGCCGTGAGCGGTAAGTGCCTCTGCCTCGGAGGGCTTACGAGAGCAGACTTAGCCGCGAGGCGAAAAAGCCTTGTTACGCAACCTTGAGTTGAGAGACTTGTTGAAACTGGATACGAGCAGAAAAAAATCCTTAAGACTGCGGAGCCAAGTGTTCGCAAGGCCGGGTAGCCATCAAGTGTTACCAGAGAGAGGGTAGTCTTGACAAGACAGAGATGTGAAAAGGACTCAGAGGACCGTGAAAATTTCACTATAATGTATTGAACTTTACATGGAGCCCGACAGACTTGGACGAACAAAGGCGCGAAGTTTGGCAAAAAGCGCGAAGCTAAGCAAACACAGAAAGACCTACACAAAGAACTTACGAAGCTGGTCGATGTTCCAAGTGCTGGTCAGCTCTCTCCCGTCCTCCATGGCCAGGCGAACAACCCTCGGGCGAGCAGTAGAAACGACCATGAACGGGCCCTCCCAACGGGGAGTTAGCTTGTTGGCATTGGACAAGTTCTGGACACGGCGCAGAACGAGGTCGCCCGCCTTCAAAGCCCTTGGTCGAACTGATTTGGCGGCGTGCCGGCGAAGATCTTGCTGGTAGCGCGCCATTCTGACTTGTGCCCGGTCGCGTGTGCCTTCGAGGAGGTCGAGATCGAGTAAGCGCTCTTGCTCGTCGTCAACCAAGTTGACCGAGCTCGTGCGAGGCGAATCGAGTACTATTTCGGCGGGCAGGATGGCTTCTGCACCACATACCAATTGGAAAGGAGTTTCCCCGGTTGCCCAGCTGGCCGTGGTGCGAACTGCCCAGAGGACGGAAGGAACTTCGTCGACCCAGGCCTTGTTGTGCTCGGAGTGCCGCGAACACGCGCCGTTTGATACCCTGGAGGATCTGTCCGTTAGCTCGCTCGACTGCTCCATTGCTCTGTGGATGTGCCACAGAGGCGAAGCAGACCTTGGTGCCCAGCTGTTCGCAGTATTCCTAGAATAGCTCGCTTCGGAACTGGGTACCGTTATCAGTGATCAGCTTATGGGGGATCCCAAAGCGCGTGACCACGTTGCTTTTGAAAAAGCGCACAGCCGTTTTGGCGTGAAGAGACGACACAGGCTCTGCCTCAATCCACTTTGTAAAAGTGTCGATGGCGATGAGCAAGTGAGTGTAGCCCTTGTACCCCTTAGGGAACGGGCCGAGCAGATCCAGACCCCATGTGGAGAAAGGCCAAGATGGGGTGATCGTTTGGAGCTCTTGGGCGGGCTTATGTGCCTTCCGGGCGTGAAATTGGCAAGCCTTGCACTTTGTCACGATGTCCCGGGCATCTTGTAACGCTGTAGGCCAGTAATAGCCCATGCGAGACGCTTTGCCGACCGAGTTACGAAGGGGCGTGGTTGCGCAGCACCCGTGTATGTCCCTAAGAAGGAACACACCCTGCTACTGCGAGATGCACTTGGAGAGGACTCCCAGAGCACCTCGACGGTAAAGGATGTCGTCCATAAGCTTGTATGGAGCAGCACGCCTTACAAGCCGGGAACGGTCGGCTTCGTGTTCGGGCAGTGTCCCATCTGCAAGGTACCGGACAAATGGCGTTGTCCAGTCCGCAGCCTGCTCGATGACGGAGACAGCACCACCTGTCTCTGTTGCCTCGTCCGGAGACGTGATAGAGGGCTTGAAAAGGTGCTCGACGAGCACCCCTGCCGGAGCAGGTTCGCGTGAGAATCCAAACTTGGACAGTTGGTCGGCCAAGAAGTTGTCCTTTCTGGGCACGAAGAGCACCTCGAAAAATCGAAAATGCCGCTCCAACTTCCTCACTTCAACCAGGTATCGCGCCATTGAGTCATCGCAGCATTGATACCCCTTGTTTACCTGGTTGATAACCAGCTGTGAATCTCCCTTCACAGTTAGTCGTTGGACACCGAGTGACTTGCACGCTCTTAGTCCTGCGAGGAGGGCCTCGTACTCCGCAGCGTTGTTAGTCGCCGCAAAGTGTAGTTGGATAGAATACTGGAGTTGCTCTCCTTGAGGGGAGATGAGAACAAAACCAGCCCCCGAGTTTCCAGTATGCGAGCCATCAAAAAAATGGTCCAAGGGGGGTCATCAGGTTGCTCGGGAGCTTCCTGGGATTTGGGTGACCAGGTCCATTTGGCGACAAATTCAGCCAAGACCTGGGACTTAATAGCAGTTCGGGCAGTAAACAGAATATCAAATTCTGCCAGTTCCATTGCCTATTTAGCTATACGTCCGCCAACTTCCTTGTTCCTTAGGATTTCTCCAAGAGGGAACTTGGTCGGTACTAGTATTTGGTGCGCCTGGAAATAATGGCGAAGTTTCCTGGAGGACATGAGCAAGGCGTAGAGCAGCTTCTGGACCTCAGGGTAACGCTCCTTTGATCCGTGAAGTACCTCGCTCACGTAATAGATTGGCCGCTGGATGCCTTCCCTTTCCACCGTCAAGACCGCGCTCACCGCTTGAGGCATACAGCCAAGATAGAGCAAGAGCTGTTCGCCGTATCGCGGGGTGGTCAAGACAGGTGGGTTGGACAGGTATTGCTTTAGATCTTGGAAAGATCGATCAGCTTCCTCTGTCCACTCGAAACCATTGTGCTTGCGCAGGGCCTTAAAGAAGGGCAGCCCGCGTTCGCCCTGACGGGAAATAAACCTGCTTAGAGCAGCCATCCGTCCGGTGAGGCTCTAAACTTCCTTGATGGTAGTTGGAGCCTACATGTTTTCAATGGCCTCGATTTTTTCGGGGTTGGCAGATATGCCTTGCGAACCAATTACATAACCGAGCAACATTCCAGATCGAACACCAAAGGTACACTTCTCTGGATTTAACTTTATTCGATGCCTGTTGAGATTTCGAAAAGTCTCGGTCAGGTCTTTTACATGATCTGGAGCATACTTGCTCTTTACAACTATGTCGTCGACATAGACCTCCAGGTTTCTTCCGGCCTGCTGCAGGAAAGTCTTCTCCATTAAACGCTTGAACGTGGCACCAACATTCTTGCAGACCGAAAGACATGGTCGTATAGCGTAAAGTGCGAAGGGGTGATGAAGGCGATCTTCTCTTAGTCCTCGGGAGATGCTTATTTGGTGATAACCGAGTAAGCATCCAAAAACTCAAGAGCTGGGCATCCACGATCGCGTCGACCAACCTGGTCTATCTGAGGGCAATGAAATTATCCTTAGGACAAGCAGCGTTCAGATATGTGTGATCGACACACATCCTCCACTTGCCGCCTTTCTTCTTTACAATCACAGGGTTGGCCAGCCACTCGGTGTGATCAACCTCGCGGATGAAACCAGCAGCGAGCAGCTTACCAAGCTGATCCTTGATGATCTCCTGCTTGAAGTCCGAAAAGCGACGAAGCTTCTAGCGAACAGGCTTTTTGTCCGGTCGGACGGCCAGTTTGTGCTCGATAACCTCCCTTGGGACTCCGGGCATGTCAGATGGCTCCCAGGCAAACACATCTGCATTAGCTTGGAGGGAGGCAATGAGCTCGCTTTCCTATTTGGGGTCTAGATTGGCCCCCAGGGAACTGTCTTGGAGGAATCATCCAAAGATAGCGGAACTTCCTTGGTCTCTCCTCCTGGCTGAAGGGAGACTCTAGGCGTCTTGAGACTTGGTCTGCGGAGCTTGAGGACCTCGAGGTGGAAGCCGGTCGACCCGGCGAGGGACCGCCGTCGCAATCGAGAGCGGCCTTATAGTTGCCCTTGACCGTGATCACACCGTTGGGACCCGTATCTTCACGCAATGATATCCATGATGGGACACGACCATGAACTTGCCAAGAGATGGCGGCCCAGATGGCATTGTCTGTGGATGGGAAGTCAACCACATCGAATGTGATCAACTCTGTCCGGAAGTTGCTTGGACTACCGAAGGTAGCAGGCGTAACGATCGCCCTAACAATTGAACGACTTCTCCGGAACAATGCCATAGAAGGGCATCGCGACCTCTTTAAGTTTGGAGCGAGGAATTTGCATCTCGTCCAAGACCTTAGCAGAGAGCAAGTCTAAAGCGCTCCCGCCGTCTATAAGAACACGGCCAACTCTCGCGTTGCTGATGGTCGGAGCGACCACCAGTGGGAGCCTCTGTGGCTTGGTCATCCCAGTGGGGCAATCCTCCTGAGAGAAGGAGATGGAAACCTCGGTCCACTTCATCGATTCGGGCTGAGGCTTGCCCTTTTCAACATTGTGGACCTCCCGAGCAGCTTCCTTGAGGCTGCGTCGAGAGGTATAAGCCGAGGAGCCGCCGAAGATGACGGAGATATGGTTCACGAGCTCTTGATACTCGTCGTAGTCCCGATCACCATCATCGGTTTGGCGCTTGGCCTTACCGGCTTAACCTTTTTCGAGCAGGGTGGGCATTGGGCCCTTGCCGTTGTAGAAATCCTCGAGCTTTGTAGCCCAGGTCCTACAGTGGCGCGTGTCATACCCGTGATGCTGGTGGAACTTGCAATATCGGTCACTAGGACCTTTCTTGCCTTGGTTGCCTCCCTGGGCGGGCTTCTTGCCCTTATAGTTATTGTTGGGCTTTTTCTGCCCATCCTTGGGAGGAGGTGTGCGATCTATACCGGCGACAGTGTTGTTCGCATCACCCTTCTTTTTCTTCTGGGACTTCTTGTCACCAGGATTGTTGCTGCTCTTCTTCTTTTCCTCTACACTAGGCTGGGCGGGCAGCTCGCCCTTGTCGAACGCCTTCTTATACTGAACGCGTTCTGCCGCATTGGCATAGCGATCAGCCGCCTTGAACAGGTCGTTGGCGGTCCAGGTCTCATTGATCTCGAGATCCTGGTGAGCCGCTCGTCGCGGACTCCGTTTTTAAAGGCGCGGACAACAGATTCATCCAAGATGTTCGGGATCGTGTTGCGAATCTTGATGAAACGCTTCACGAAGTTGCGGAGGGTCTCTCCGTTCATCTGGATCATCTGGTGCAGATCATCCTCCTTGCCCAGACGCACGTAACAGCTCTAGAAATTGGCAATCAGAGCGTCACAAAGTTGGTTCCTAGAAGAGATGGAACCTTCCTGCTGATTGAATAGCCACGTCCGAGCAGCGCCCTCAAGGACGGTCGGAAGGTAATTGGCCATGACAAGCTCATCACCTCCAGCCGCCATGATGGTAGTAGCGTAGATGGAAAGGAACTCCTCTAGGTTCTGGGTCCCGTTGTACCTCTCCATGTGTCCGGGATTGAACTTTGAGGGCCACCGAACAGAGCGAAGCTCGTCGGAAAAGGCCCTGCAGCCCAAGGCATAAGACCGGCCACCTTCCCCGGCAGAACCTAGCCTCGAGAAGACATTGATCCTGTTGGTCGGGGGAACTCTTGCTGAGCGGAAGGTCTCTACTTGGAGGAACTCTCTCCGTGATAAGCCCCCGCGCTCCTTCCTCGTGGTTGCGACAACGCGCTCCTCGCGAGGGGATCGTCCGTGATCGTCGCGCGCACGTTTGCCCTTGCGGTCGCGATGACTACGGGGACATGGCGAGCGGCGGCGACCACGGGCAGCTTGCTCGTGGACAGTGGTCCTTCGATGGTGACGGCGGTCATGCGATCGATCGGATCGCTCACTGTCCGAATCTACCCAGACAGGCTCATCGCGCTGCCCGGATGATGCCTCACCTATAGACTTAAGGCCCTCGGCCAATTTCTCAAGGTGAGTAGCCACTTCATCGCTCACGAGGACAAGATTGTCTTGGTGAGCGGATCTGATTACGGTTGCCAGGGCCTGGAGCCGTTCCCAGCTCTGCTCAATTGGTCCTGGGATCCCTGAAGCATCCGCGTCTTGCCCGATTGAAGTCCGGGCACGCGTGGATTCCACCCGGGCAGGCTGAACTTCTACCGGGGGTCTTGGCGTAGGCGCGCGAGGCGAATCGCGTCGCTGACGCTTGCGCTGATTGAGGATCTGTGCCAAAGTTTGGTTGATGGATTCGTCGAAAGTGCGGCGAACAATATCTTGCTCGCGAGCAGATTGTGCGGCTCCATCTTGGTGCCGAGCGGAATTGACTCGCTCGATCTCTTCGGCCACCATGACCCGTGCAGGATCCCCTGAGGTCCCTGCACCAGCCATATTGACGACGCGGTGGCCGTGCGTCTGCGCGCTAGACGGTGTCATCACTGTGTCACCACAGGAAGAATCGACTGACATAGCCCTAGAATCCGATAGATCTAAACCATCGTAAAGATTGTCGGTTCCGTATTCATCGTCAATGACGGGAGCTCGACCAGAGATCATCTCCGGGGCGTATCCAGAGACCTCTGTCTCGGATACAGACATCGATCTAGGACGGTAAGATCGATTCGAGCTGGTAGGGGAAGAAACATCCTACGGACGGCGCCAACTGTCGACGATTGAGATAACAATCTCAAGTCTCTAAGGTTCTTTAGAAGTGAGATGGGAGACACGCCGAACAACCACGAACAGCAACGAATAGGAGACAGGGGTTTTTCTCCTGGTTCAGGCCTCTCGGGAGAGATAATAGCCCTACGTCCAGCCTTTCTTATATATCAGAGATGAATACAAGAGGTGGCTCGACGAGATGAACAAGTCTCGGCGCGATTATGGGTGTGCAGGAAGCAATATGCAATGATGCGAAGATCTGGTGCGCTATCAAATGATGGCCTCGACCCCTAAACACGCCGCAGGGGCCTTGTTTATATAGTGTCGAACAAACCGACCTACCAAGGGAATACCGGGCCGGGCTAACTACGAGACCGTAACGAACTCAGCACATGCCAAATATATCCCGAGGCAGATAAGGCATACTCCTAGTCTTGGGGATCACGACGTCTGCTCCAATCCGGGAAACCACGTCCGGGTCTTCACGTAGCCGTGCAGAACTCTGTTCGAGTCGGACTCAAACACGAATCCTAGGCCATTACGCACCGCGCCAGCCAAGGGCTGTTCGGCAGGATGCACATGGGCTTGATAGAACCTTCCTGGGAGCTTGGCCCTGGTAGGCAGTTCGATTGGACCGTCAGGGAGTGGGCCATGACAATGGGCCGTGATTTTATCCCCGACATCTACCCTTATCCTGACAGAGTTATTAGTTTTGAAATTAACCTTTAGTCGAGGACGAGCAAACACCTAGTGTGGGGGTGTGTTGACGGTCAATTTCGATAACAATTAACATGATTCCGACCGTCAACATTTGGTGAAATGAATGGAACCAGCACTCAAGTTGTGCAAATTTACAGAGTTCCATGAGTTTTGGTAAGATTTTGCATGCAGGGACCCACTAAGTGAAATTGGGCCCGAGTCGGGCAAAAGAGTGGGTCGACCGACCCACCCTAGGCCGGCCGACCCAGCTCCCTCACCAAGTCAAGCCAGGGTCGCACCAGGGCTTCTACAAGGGATCTTAGAGCACATCCAAGCCGTTGATGTTAGTCGGTTTCATCCAGAAAGAGGAGTAATCCTCAAGTTATGCATAGGATTCTAAAGGAACCCGATGCTACCGGTCTCCAACTGCCAAACCAATCTAGGGAGAAGATCGAAACCACACAAGGAGTATCCTAGCCAAATTGGAGGGCCGGGTTCGACAAAAGCCAGGCCGGCCGACACCCCTAGGCCGGTCGACCCACCTCTTGGTCCCTTTGGATTCCCCCTTCGACAAGGAGCTTGTGACACCTGTCCTTAGTCATGTCAACACCTCATTGGTCACGGTGGCCTATAAAAGGAGGTGATCTCCTTCATTTGAAGATGAACAACAAAGAGCAACACAAGTGAGAGTGAAGTAGAGTTGTGCTACTCTCAAGTAGAGTAGGAGAAAGAGGAGAGTTAGTGTAGGGGAGGAGCCGGAGAGTCGGTATCCCTCACTAGAGCTCTGGAGCTGGACTCGGATGCGTGTTTTGCTTCCGTCTTCTGTCGGTAACACTCAGTCTTTCCTTATTTAATTATCAAGTTCAATCTATTTATTTTTGTCTCTGTTGGTATTAGGCCCATACTATTCTTGAGTGCTAAGATCTTTGTGCTTAATTGTCCACCTAGAGATTAGTATAAGAGGTAGTAGGGGTGCGTATCGAAGTGACGTCCTTGGTACGTATTACTACTAGGAACAGACGTGGTGTTTGGACTAGTTAGTAGCTAGTAGGCACCTGCTTCAACGGACGTGTGGTAGGTAATAGGTGGTGACAACCCTATTATCCGGCTTAGACTTTGTGAAATCCGCCCTGTTAGTTGTAGACCAGTTGAGCCAAATCAGGATGATCATAATCATTCGGGATTCCAATTCAGGATAGCGGGTGGTAGTGAGTGCCTGAGCTCCGATTTAGAGTCACAAATTAAATAAGAATAGAACTTGAACCTTTTTGACTGGTGTCCGAAGAGCCTTTCGATCCGAAATACATTTATCCCATTGTGGATTCCAAGTCACCATAATCATATCCATCCGGGTGAATAAGTTTGGAGAATAGAAACTTTTCGTTCCTCGTGGGAAATCGATACCTTAGGAATACTCCTGGGTGAAAGCTACTGCGATATCCGTGCGCTTGCGGATTAAAATTCTAATAGGCATAAGAATCGCCAGCAACGCCTTCTTCGCCGGATGCAAATCCGAGGAGTTAATCAGGCAGATGACTCGGGACCCCCCGCGGAATCTCGAGGCTATGTTCACATTGGCGGATCAGGAAGCCAACGCCGAGGAAGCCATCATGAACCATCATGGCGGCAACGACGCAGGCACCAAGAAGAAATCAAATGATGAACAGAACAAACCTAAGGACAAGAAGCGCAAAGGGGACGAGATGGTCGCCAACATGGAGTGTTATCGGCCAAAGCCCCCCAGCAACAATGACTACAACAATGTCATGGAAGTGTTGGCGGCGAAGGGAGGACACGGGAAGAAGCTCGATGGAGATTGCCAAGACGCCGAGCGTGAGATCAACTACATATTTGTGGGCTTGGATGCGTGTGAGTCCAACCGGAAGCAGAAGCTTACCACTCGGAAGGTCAGCGCAATCATGCCTGTCGTCCCCTAGTATCTGCGCTGGTCAGAGGTACCCATCACCTTCGATCGATCGGACCACCCGGATCAGATCACTTTCCCCAGGAGCTATCCTTTGGTGTTAGATCCGGTCGTTCAAGAAAACTAATTAAAGAGGGTCCTGGTTGACGGTGGGAGCGGGATTAATGTCCTCTTCGTCAAGACCTTAGATCAAATGAGGATTCCTCTCTCCGAGCTAAGGCAGGGGTCATCCCCTTTCCATGGTGTGATTCCCGGAACGTCTGCGATACCACTCGGGCAGGTCTTGCTGCCTGTCACATTTGGGACCAAAGACAATTATCGGACCGAGAGTCTCAGCTTCGAAGTGGCCGATTTCGAGACGGCATATCATACCATCTTGGGAAGGCCAAGGATCGCCAAGTTTATGGCCGTCCGTAACTACACCTACCTCGTCATGAAGATGCCAGGTCCCAACGATGTAATCACCATCCCTGGCGACATAAAACAATTTCTCGTCTGCGATAGCGAAAGCTGCGAGATGGCGCAGGCACTGGATACATCGGTTGAGATGGAAAAGATTCGGTGGAAGGTTGTATCCCTTCAAGAGAAGGGAGACGTACCCACAAAGAAGCAGGCCAAGACTTCCATCCAAGCAGCCGAAGAAACTAAGAAGATACTATTGGACCCGTCTGACCCGACCAAAACAGCCGTGATCGGGACAGGGCTCGATAGCAAATAGAAAGACGCGCTCGTCACTTTCCTTCGGGCAAACCAGGACGTGTTCGCTTGGAAGCCTTTGGACATGCCTGGTGTTCCGAGGGAGGTGATTGAGCACTCTCTCCACATCGATGATAAGGCGCGGCCAATCAAGCAACGCCGGAGAAGATTTGCACCAGATCGGAAGGACGCCATTCGGAAAGAGATAACAAAGCTGCTAGCAGCACGGTTCATCAAAGAAGTTATCACCCCGAGTGGTTGGCGAACCCGGTCCGAGTGCAGAAGAAGAACAAGACATGGCAAATGTGCGTTGACTATACCGACCTCAACAAGGCTTGTCGCAAGGATCCTTTTTGGCTTCCCCGCATTGACCAAGTGGTGGATTCCACCGCGGGGTGTGAGCTCCTGAGCTTTCTGGACGCCTACTCAGGCTATCATCAGATCATCCTGGAGGACTACATCAAGACGTCGTTTATTACGCCTTTTGGTGCTTTTTGCTATATCACAATGCCGTTCAGGTTGAAAAACGCTGGTACGACCTATCAACGCATCATACAGCGGTGTTTTCACACTCAGCTCGGCCGCAACGTGGAGGCCTACGTCGACGATGTCATCGTGAAGACACGAGCAAAGTCAGATCTCACAACAGATCTGACCAAAACTTTCGAGAGCCTAAGGGCATATCGGATGAAGTTGAATCCTGAGAAGTGTGCTTTGGGGTTCCATTCGGTAAACTTCTCGGATTTATCGTATCTCATCAGGGGATTGAGGCCAATCTTGAGAAGGTCTATGCCATCATGAAGATGAAGCCCTCGACCAGTCAGAAGGATGTGCAGAAGCTTATTGGATGTATTATGGCACTCAGCCGATTCGTTTTCTGACTCGGAGAGCGCGGCATGCCGTTCTTCAAGCTCTTACGCTGACAAGATGGTTTTCAGTGGACGATGGAAGCACAAGAAGCCTTCGAAGACTTCAAGAAATTCCTTACTACGCTGCCGGTATTGGTTCCACCCATGCCCCAGGAGCCCCTCCTACTTTACATCGGTGCCACGACTCATGTAGTCAGCAATGCGCTGGTGGTGGAACGGGACGAGCAAGGCTGCCTCCAGAAGGTACAATGCTCGGTCTACTTCGTAAGCGAGGTATTGGGCGACTCCAAGATATGGTACCCCCATATTCAAAAGCTTTTGCATGACGTACTAATCACGTCGCGGAAACTTAAGCATTATTTCCAAGATCATGAGATTTCGGTGGTCACTTCCTTCCCGCTTGGAGATATTCTTCATAATCGGGAGGCCACCGGGAGAATTGCAAAGTGGGCAGTCGAGCTTGGAGCCTTTGAACTAAAGTTCAAGCCTCGGCTAGCCATTAGGCACTTGCCGATTTCGTCGTAGAGTGGACAGAAACTCAGTCCCCAGCAGCAAAGAAGAATCTCGAGTACTGGATGATGTACTTTGACGGTTCCCTCATGCTTAGCAGCGCGCGGGCTGGGATTTTGCTCATATCTCCGACTGGAAAGAAGCTACGATACGTCCTCCAGATCCTATTTCTAGTCTGCAACAACATCGCCGAGTACAAGGCACTCATCCACGGGTTACGCATGGCCATATCACTAGGCATACGGCGGTTAATAGTACGCGGGGATTCCCAGCTCGTGGTCAATCAAGTCCAAAAGGAGTGGTCTTGTATCGGCGACAACATGGCGGCATATTGCCAGGAGGTTCGGAAATTGGAGGACAAATTCAACGGGCTGGAAACAACTCATGTACTCCGACGAGACAATGAGGCAGCAGATGAACTGGCGAGGATGGGATCCACTCGGGTGCAAGTTTCAACTGGTGTTTTCGTTGAGGAATTGCATAAACCTTCCATCAGGTTACCGACCCCGCCGGACGAGCAGAACAACGAGCAACACGAATCGGAGGTACTATCAATCAAACCCGGGTGGACACAGCCATATTTAAACTATCTCCTCCATGATGAGGTTCCGGAAGATCGCAGCCTCGCCGAGTACATTACACGCCAAGCAAAAACTACAAGGTAATCGGGGACGAGCTTTTATGAAAAAAGCCGTTCCGGAGTACTAAGGCGTCGCATATCCGAGCAAGAGGGCAGTGATCTGTTAAGGGACATCCACTCGGGGGATTGCGGACTTCACTCGATAGCAAGCTCTCTGGTTGGGAAATCCTATCTCCAAGGTTTTTAAATAGTAGTAACAGATCACGGAAGATATAATGCCTTGAATCTGAAGGCTGCCGATTTTTGCAAGGCAAATTCACATGCCGACTCAAGATCTATCAACAATCCCAATCTCTTGGCCATTCACTGTCTGGATTCTGGACAAGGTAGGGCCTCTCAAGCGAGCGCAATGTGGATTGTTTGTGCAAGCGAGCGCAAGCGACAAACTATCCACCTTGCGCTCGCTTGAGAGGCCCGACCATGTCCAGATGCAGACAACAAACGGCCAAGAGATCAGGATTGTTTGTAGATCTTTAGCCGGCATGTGAATTTTCCGTGCAAAAAACTAACAGCCTTCGCATCTACGCACTATATCTTCCGCATCTGTTACTGCAGTCGGCTAGAAAAACCCTTGTCGATAGACTTTCCCAACCAGAGAGCTTGCTTCCGAGTGATTCCGCAATCCCCAGAGTGGATGTCCCTTAACAGATCTCTGCCCTCTTGCTCGGATATGCAAAGCCTTAGTACTCCGGAATTGCTTTTTCTGAAAAGCTCGTCCCCGATTACAAGTAGTTTTTACTTCGGCGTGTAATGCACTCGGCGAGGCAACGATCTTCCGGCAACTCATCATGGAGGAGATAGTTTAAACACGGCTGTGTCCACCCGGGGTTGATTGATAATACCTCCAATTCATGTTGCTCGTCCTTCTGCTCGTCCGACAGGGTTGGTAACTTGATGGAAGGTTTATGCAATTCCTCAACGAAAACACCAGTCAAAACTTGCGCCCGACTGGACCCCATCCTCACCAGTTCATCTGCTGCTTCATTGTCTAGTCGAAGTACGTGTGTTAATTCCAGCCCGTTGAATTTGTCCTCCAATTTCCGAACCTCCTGGCAATATGCCGCCATGTTGTCGCCGATACATGACTACTCCTTTTGGACTTGATTGACCACGAGCTGGGAATCCCAGCGTACCATTAACCGCCGTATGCCTAGCGATATGGCCATGCTTAACCCGTGGATGAGTGCCTCTTACTCGGCGGCGTTATTGCTGACTAGAAATAGGATCTGGAGGACGTATCGTAGCTTCTTTCCAGTCGGAGATATGAGCAAAATCCTAGCCCCACGCCGCTGAGCATGAGGGAACCGTCAAAGTACATCGTCCAGTACTCGAGATTCTCCTTTGCTGCTGGGGTCTGAGTTTCTGTCCACTCTGCGAGGAAATCGGCAAGTGCCTAAGATTTAATGGCTTGCCGAGGCTTGAACTTTAGTTCAAAGGCCCCAAGCTCGACTGCCCACTTCGCAATTCTCTCGGTGGCTTCCCGATTATAAGAATATCTCCAAGCGGGGAGGAAGTGACCACCGAAATCTCATGATCTTGGAAATAATACTTAAGTTTCCACGACGTGATTAGTACGGCATACAAAAGCTTTTGAATATGGGGTACCTTATCTTGGAGTCGCCCAATACCTCGCTTACGAAGTAGACCGGGCGCTGTACCTTCTGGAGCGAGCCTTGCTCATCCCGTTCCACCACCAACGCACTGCTGACTACATGAGTCGTGGTGTCGATGTAAAGTAGAAGGGGTTCTTGGGGCATGGGTGGACCCAATACCGGCGGCGTAGTAAGGAATTTCTTGAAGGCTTCGAAGGCTTCTTGTGCTTCCGTCGTCCACTAAAAAACAAGTGTTGTCGTGGTAATGTGCTTGAAGAACGGCATGTCAGTGCTTTCCGAGTCGAAACAAATCTACCGAAAGTGCCACAATACATCCAAAGGAGCTTCGACATCCTTCTGACTGGTCGGGGGCTTCATCTTCATTACGGTGCTGACCTTTTCAGGATTGGCCTCAATCCCCCGATGAGATACGATAAATCTGAGTAGTTTACCGAATGGAACCTCAAAAACACACTTCTCAGGATTCAACTTCATCCGATATGCCCTTAGGCTCTCGAAAGTTTCGGTCAGATCTACTATGAGATCTGACTTTGCTCGTGTCTTCACGATGACATCGTCGACGTAGGCCTCCACGTTGAGGCTGAGCTGAGTGTGAAAACACCGCTATATGGTGCACTGATAAGTTGCACCAGTGTTTTTAGCCCAAACGGCATTGGGATCTTGCAAAAAGCACCAAAAGGCGTAATAAATGATGTCTTGATGCAGTCGTCCTCCTTCAGGCTGATCTGATGATAGCCTGAGTAGGCATCCAAAAAGCTCAGGAGCTCACATCCGGCGGTGGAATCCACCACTTGGTCAATGCGGGGAAGCCCATAAGGATCCTTGGGACAAGTCTTGTTGAGGTCGGTATAGTCAACGCACATTCGCCATGTCTTGTTCTTCTTCTGCTCCAAGACCGGGTTCGCCAACCACTCGAGATGATACACTTCTTTGATGAACCGTGCCGCCAGAAGCTTTGTGATCTCTTCCCAAATGGCGTCCTTCCGATTTGGTGCAAATTCTTCTCAGGAGTTGCTTGATTCGCCGCACATTTTCATCGACGTGGAGAGAGTGCTCAATCACCTCCCTCGGAACACCAGACATGTCCGAAGGCTTCCAAGTGAACACGTCCTGGTTTGCCCGGAGGAAAGTGAGGAGCGCGTCTTCCTATTTGCTATCGAGCCCTGTCCCGATCACGGCTGTTTTGGCCGGGTCAGATGGGTCCAATAATATCTTCTTAGTTTCTTCGGCTGCTTGGATGGAAGCCTTGGCCTGCTTCTTTGCGGTACGTCTCCCTCCTCCTGAAGGGATGCGACCTCCCGCCAATTCTTTTCCATCTCAGCCGATGTATCCAGTGCCTGCGCCATCTGGCAGCTTTTGCTGTCGCCGACGAGAGATTGTTTTACATCGCCAGGGATGGTGATTACACCGTTGCGACCTGGCATCTTCATGACGAGATAGGTCTAGTTAGGGACGGCGATAAACATGGCGATCCCTAGCCTTCCCAAGATGGCTTGATATGCCGTCTAAAAATTGCCCACTTCAAAGCTGAGACTCTCGGTCCGATAATTGTCTTTGGTCCCAAACGTGACAGGCAGCGAGACCTGCCCGAGTGGTATCGCAGACGTTTCGGCAATCACACCATGGAAAGGGGATGACCCTGCCGTAGCTCGAAGCGAGAAATCCTTATTTGATCCAAGGTCTTGACGAAGAGGACGTTAATCCCGCTCCCGTCGTCGACCAGGACCCTTTTTAATTTGTTTCCTTGAACGACTGGATCCAACACCAAAGGATACGTCCCGGGAAAAGCGATCCAATCCGGGTGGTCCGATCGATCGAAGGTGATGGGTACCTCTGACCAGCGTAGATACTTGGGGACCACATGCATGATTGCGTTGACCTCCCGAGTGGTAAGCTTCTGCTTCCGCTTGGACTCATATGCATCCGACATCTTGGTAATATCCATCGGGCTTCTTGTCGTGTCCTCCCTTCGCCGCCGGCTGCTTCGTGTTGTCGGCGAACTTCTGGAGAATGAGGTAGTCTTTGGTAGCATGTTTTCCACGGGGTTGAAAGGGACATACCGCTTCCAAGACCTTGTTGTAGTCGTTGTCGCTGGGGGGCTTTGGACGATAACGCTCCATGTTGGCGACCATCTCGTCCCCTTTGCGCTTCTTGTCCTTACGTTTGTCCTATTCAGCGTTTGGCTTCTTCTTGGCGCCTCCGTCGTTGCCGCCACGATGGTTCATGATAGCTTCCTCGGCGTTGGCTTCCTGATCCGCCATTGTGAACATAGCCTTGAGATTCCGCGTGGGGTCCCCAGTCATCTGCCTGATTAACTCCTCGGATTTGCATCCGGCGAAGAAGGCGTCATGACCGTTTGCTCCGAAACATCCCGGATCTCGTTCTTCTTCTTGGTGAAGCGCTTGATAAACTCACGGAGAGTCTCGTTCTTGCGTCGCTGTAACTGTCCAATCTTCCATCTCCTAGCGGGCCTTTCATAGGTCCCTCGATATTGGTGATGAACTGTTCTTGGAGGTCGTCCCAAGACTCGATTGAGTTCTCCGAGAGTCCCGGAAGCCAGTCTGAGTGGTTGGGGTCGAAGCGATTGGCAAATAGTTTGCCATCACGTTCTGATCACCTCCTGCTGCGCAGACCGCTAAGGCGTAAACCTGCAGCCAGTTCTTATGATCCCTCTCGCCATCGAACTTGGCAATGCCTTTGAGGTTAAAACCGTCCGGCCAAACCACTCGGCGGAGGTCCGGGGTGAAGGCCCGAATCCCCTCCAAGGACCGTGGCCGCCGTCGCCGCGGGGATCTACTGCGATGCTCCCTCCGTGGGTCTTGGCGATGGTCGCACTGGCTGGTGGTGCTCTCGATGTGATCATCATTCTGCCGACTGTGATAGCTATGAGAATGCCGATCGCCTTCGGCACGCCCCCTCCTTTTAGCTTCAATGTCGTAACGGAGGTCGCGACCTGCCGATGGATGAGATCCACCGGCAGCGGAAGCGCACGCCCTGCTCCGATTACGCCCAGAGCGGCTGTGAGCCATTGTGATGGGAGCAGGGTGCGCCTCGTTTGGCTGAATGGCCGCCATCTCGACCATGGTCATTGCACTAGCCAGGGTTTGGACAAGCGGGCTGTTCTCAGGCAGCTATGGTGCGATGGTCTTAAGAAGAGTCTTGGATGCGACGATGTTCGCTTGAGGAGTGGTGTAGACGTCCTGATCCCTTAATTTCACCGCACGTAGCTCGTTCTGGACATTGCGCCGCGGATGCGAAGTTGTCGTAGACGGTCCTGGTCTTTGTCACGGCACGGGTCCGGATCGACCCCCTCAGTGGCAGCCGCCTCGTTCTCAACTGGTTGAGAGGCAGAGTGGTGGTCATCTGCGCCTAGGACGAAGACTTCCTGGTAGTTGCAGATCTCCGTGCTCCCGTCGGACTATGAGTTTGATAGGGAGAGGCTGACCTGCTCGCTTTGTCCAATGGGTTGCCCAGTGTAAATGACACCCACGAACATGGTTGGATCTGATCGGTTGAGTCCGACTGGATCTGTAGATCGATTTCCCGAGTGGTCACCTCCTATCCCAGTCTCGGGATTTGCCTGCGCGCTGGTCGCGGCAAGATTCCTAAGACCGGAGGGAGATCCAGTCGGGAGTGCTGAGTCTTCATCGGGCTGGATTGAATCCATGCCTGTGGGGGTGATTCCGTCGAATCCCTCTTCGCCCTCTTTGAGGAAAGGTGCCGAGTGGGACCGCGAGCGGATCAATCTATCGAAGGTACATGCAGAATTCTCCAAGCCAAAGGGCAATGGGTCACATTCATCATACGTACCTTCTTGTTGAGAGATCTCTCCAGGAGGGGAGAGATTAAGATTGCCGAGGCCGTCGGCGATAAAGTCTAAGGTGACGAAGCGTAGCGACTACCCTAGCCTCATAGCGACGAACGACAATCTCGACGAAGCCATCTGTTGGCGATACTTACGCTCAAAGAAATTAATCCGCAAGCGGACAGATATCGCTTGTAGTTTTCACCAGGAGTATTCCTAGAGTTATCGAATCCACAGGGAACGAGGGTTTAAAGAGATAAACCTCTATATCTTAATTATTTAAAATACCAGCCAGTCTAGGTAACGGGGGTTAGGATAAATAAAAGACCGGGACACAGACACACACAAGATAAATATTCACACAGATAAAGAGAAAGCTACTCTAGCTAGATAGACAGCTGGGAGGACAACGAGACAAGTTTAATAAGTTCACAAAATCGTGTGATTCGGTTTATTGAGCGAGCTTTGGGTATTCTAACAGTGGTTCACTTGGTATTCGTCGTCGGAGCTCGGACATTCACTACCACCTGCTATTCTGAATTGGAATCCCGAATGGTTATGATCATTCTGATAGGGTTCTACTGATCCAAAGCTGGACGATGTGGGTTACACACGAGATACATAGTATCTACGGATGGATAAGGCTGTCACCACCTACCACCTACCACATATACGTGGGCCCGGGTGTAATCCTAGTTAGTCCTAGTCTCAGACACCATGTCTGCTACTATTTCTAATCAATCTTCCTCAGTACCAAAAAGAAGTTGATCTATCTTCAATGTCTGGCTCTAACAGTATATGAGTGAGAACCTAAACTGATTCCAGACGAATACAAGCTACCAGTAAGGCAAATCTACACAACTCATTTATGTAGATATACTCAGCTCAAATAAAGCTTAACACATAAGCAATGAATGAAGTGATCTCACTAATTGAAATAATTAGAAAAGGGTACAAGAGCTATTATCCGAATTCCCAAAGACACTTCCGGAACTCCGAGCTTCTGCCCGACTTGACTCTAACTCCCAACTACTACTAACTAAGAGCTACTCTAATAAGTGGAATGAAAGTGTGGAATGTGTTGTGTGTTGTGTTACAAGTGAGGTGTAGGGGTCCTTTTATAGTGTTTCGCAGCCAACCGGGTTGCTCCACGTGTAGGGACACTTGTCATCCAACCCTCCTCTAATGGGGAATCCAAAGGGGCTCAAGAGGGGGTCGGCCGGCCTAGGGTGGGTCGGCCGACCCACCTTCTTCACCTCGCGGCCGTGGATTTCTTCTAGGATGCTCCCTTGATGGTGTACATTAACCCCTTAAGCCGGTGGATCAAGTGGACATGCGCAAGAAAGGAATCCAAGGGAATCATATGCTCATTTGTGAAGCAACCGTGTCCATTCGATCAAACCGACTGCAATGGATGGTCTAGATGTCCTCATTTTGTGCTTTTATGCCACTGGGGAGAAGACAGAGCCGAATTGGTGACGTGGCCAGGTCGGCCGACCTAGGGTGGGTCGGCCGGCCTGGCATTTTGCCCGATTCAGCTCTGGTTTTTCCCATTTTGTACCTGTAGACCCACAACTCACCAAAACTTGTGGAACTTTATTAGAATAAATAAAATGTTAGTATAAACCTTGATTTTCGCTCTGAAATGCCGAAATTCCAGAATATGTTAACGTATAAAATTGGTGTTTTTTGACGTCAACATACCCCCCAACTTGAACTTCTGCTCATCCTCGAGCAAAGAGCTCAAATGAGAACCCGGTGGATCAGGATTGCATCAATATCATTATTCAATAAATACTAAGCATACAAGGTTGTACCACATTATTTGTTGACAAAAACTCGTACAAGTGTATCCCAACTTTTGTCAAACTCACGAGGTTTTCAAAATCTCTTCTTTTCTTTTAGCGGTTGAAAGATGGAATAACTTTGATAGAACTTTGTCAACTCAGCCATTTTTAAGCTATGTCTCAGGGTTTTTTTTCTTTTCAAAATGTTAGTTCCTCATTATTACTCTCAGATCTCTCGGTGGTATTTGATCCTCACCCAGGCCTTTTTGTTAATGGCCATCTTTCCTCCTATTCTAAGGTTTATGTGGAGCTCATAGGTATGGAAATGTGGCCTACTTAGGTTGTATAATTTTGTAAAGTCAAAAATAGATCCTAGGGAATTTTGTACTACTTCGCAATCTGGTCATTAGAATAATAACGTCCAGGGATGAGGGAGAGAATAAACTCATGCCAAAGGAATGAAGAAACACAAGTGCAAGTGATGAGGGGTACTAATGAGTCTGCCCCATCAGATCTTGTGTTTATGGAAAGATCTATTTGACTTCTTTATTTGATTTGAGATCATTCCTCAATCTATAATTTTGAGAGGCATATATATATATATATATATATATATATATATATATATATATATATATATATATATATATATATATATATATATATATTAAAATAAAGATAGAAGGAGATGATGGTTCTCTCTTCCTCTTTTCTTTTCATTTGTTTGTTTGCCTCAATTTTTCTATAATTTTGGGGAATAAATCTTTTATTATTTTGGAAGTCTTTTTGGGAGACCAAATAGGTAGATATATGGTGGACTCACGAAAAAGAACTTGGCTTATTTTTGTAGAGTGGAATATCTGGCGAGATGCATGATCGTATCCCAAATGTGGAATTCAGCATTACCAGATACGAGAGGCCAGCAATCAAAGGGTACGCGAAAGGAAATGACCAACTTTGAAGAGCACTAATTCCTAAGGATTTACTTTTGACAAAACTCAACACAACCAAAGTGGCTGAATGAAGACTTTGAATTTATTTAGCATTTTTTGCTCTGGTAGGATGAAAAAGTCTAATGAGGAACTCAAGATAATTTTTTCTTTTCAAAATAAATTCTGAGACCATGCCTCAGTAGGGGCATATAGGGGCATAAGTAACTAGGTCCTTATCTCTGCTATATTATATCCCTCAACAACTGAGAATTGGTTCAATAATGTCAACACTCGATGAGCAAGATTAAGCAGGATGACTACTCATACCAATAATTGTCAAACTTAAATGAGAGTACTAAATTGTACTCAGCATTTATATCACAATAATAGAGCAATGTTCATCATATCCTTTCTAGGTAAAATCAACATTTATACATTTTATTCAAAGGGAAATATTTTTGCTATTTTTAGATTTTGCAAATTTTTATTATTTTTTTAAAAAGGCATACTATTAACTAAGAACAAAGCTAAAGTTATTCACAAATGAGGCAAGGTAATTTGAGATTTTTGGCAAGGAGATCTGGCAAGAACAACTAGGAACTCATCTGGCAGGGAACTAGCAATGCAAGGTAAGGCAGCAACAGTAGGCAGAGACAGCAAGCAGTGACGGAGAGCAGGACACACCTATTGAGACAGAGAGTCGAAACCAATGTGCTGGAACCATGCAGCAAGGGCATCGTTCGTGGCTTGTGTCGCGGCGGCGTTGGCTCTAAGGTCACGGGTGATGTCCTCGTGGTACCTAGTGTGCTGGGCCAACGTTTGGTGTACGTGGCCCATGTCATCCACTAAAGTATCCATTCTCTGTCGTAAGGCATGGACATCCTGTGTAAAGGGCATAAAGTAGGAAGGGTAGCGGGCCGACGACAGTCCTTCCCGTCCTATCTCTGGTCCTTGTTCACGAAGTGAGTGGGTCCATCCGACATCATATTGCCGTGAGCTTCCGGCCTCAAAGTTGTGCATGCCCCAACCTTCGTACTCATGTGGAGCAAAGGCGGAAGGGTTCCATTGATCCCAACCTGCACTATAGTTGGTGTGATGAGGGTCGCAGCTGCCCCCGTCCACTGATCGTGGTGGGGCTCACTGGGCTCAGGCTGTTCTTGCTGCTGGCGTGCACGTCTGCGTGTCACAGGGCCAGAGACACTATGCCTATGGGTTTCAGGGCTCTAAAATCGATGGTCAGCGTCCGAGCTCTGTATATTCCGAGCCTTGGATTAGGCAAACGGATCACAGCGGTGGTCCCCGGAAATCTCATGAAATGAGCATCCGACTCATCGACCCGAAGAATGTGGCCTTGGATGAAGTGGTCCTTTCCTATTGTTTGGAATTGTGTGTCTAGGAAGGCCAATTCACAACGTTCTAGCAATCCCATACCCTCCGCAATGCGGGTGATTAGGGACGTGCAGTCAATATCCTCCTTTTGGTTAATCATCTCTACCCAGTGAGCTACCATATTTGCGGTCGAGTTGACACGCTTTTTATTGACCATTGCAAACAGGTACTGTAGCTCATCAAGGCGCATAGTGCGCATGTCTAGCCTAGAATTAATTACCATTGCTAGCCACCTATGCATGAACCTAAGAGTGGGGTTGTGAATATCGTTCATGCGAGGTTTGTTATACCCTTTGCTAGAAATAGATTCTCAGAATTCATCGCGATTAAAACTAGCTAACCTATCAGGAGTAACTCTACACAAGATGGAAAAGCCTAGATATCTAGTCAGGTTTGTCGGGGATAAAAATACGGCCCATTGCCATGGCCCAATACCTGACGGCCCAGTCGAACAGCCTACCAGGGCCCAGTCCCCTGGAAGGTTCTATCTAGCCCATATGCATCCTGCCGAACAGCTTCCTGGCTGGCATGGTGCGTAACGGTCTAGGATTCTTGTTTGAGTCCGACTCGAACAAGAGTTCTACACGGCTACGTGAAGACCCGGACGTTGGTTTCCCGGATTGGAGTAGACGTCGTGATCCCCAAGACTAGCAGTATGCCTTATCTGCCTCGGGATATATTTGGCATGTACTGAGTTCGTTATGATCTCGTAGTTAGCCCGGCCCGATATTCCCTCGGTAGGTCGGTTTGCTCAGCACTATATAAACAGGGGCCCTTTGGCGTTTGGGGGATCCCTGGCAATTGAGTTTTACATCTTAGCGTCTAGTTTAGAGCTTTGGCACTTGTACATACATAATCTCGCCGAGACTTGTTCGTCTCGTCGAGCCACCTCTTGTATTCATCTTTGATATATAAGAAAGGCTGGACGTAGGGCTATTATCTCTCCCGAGAGACCTGAACCAGAATAAAAACCCCTGTCTCCTATTCGTTGTTGTTCGTGGATGTTCGGCGTGTCTCCTATCTCACTTCTAAAGAACCTTAGCGACTTGAGATCGTTTTCTCAACCGTCGACAGCTGGCGCCGACCGTGGTGACACGCAGATCGAGCATGTCGAACTCTATCAGCGACCAAGAGACTATTCCTGAGGGATACGACTCAGAAGGACAGGACGCCTCGTCCCCTGTCAGTTCAGATCGATCTGTTCGCTCTCGAACACTTTCCGTATCCGAGGCAGAAGTCTCTGCCTATATGGCAGAGATAGCCTCAGATCGTACTCCCGTCATTGACGATGACTACGGAACTGATAATCTTTACGACGGTTTAGATCTGTCAGATTCTAAGGCTATGTCGGTAGATTCCACCTGTGGCGACACAGCGATGACACCGTCAAGCATACCTTCTCATGGCCCCCGCAGCATCAACATGGCCGATGCAGGAACCTCCGGAGATCCTGCACGGGATGCGGTGGCTGGCGAGATCGGGCAGATTAATTCTGCTCGGCATCAAGATGAGGTCGCGCTGGCTGCTCACGAGCAAGATATCATTCGTCGCAGCCTCGACACCTCTATCAATCAGACCTTGGCACGGTTTCGCGACCGGTGTAAGCGACAGCGTCGCGACCCACCTCGCGTGCCGGCGCTAAGTCTCCCGGCAGAAGCTTCCCCTGTTCGGGTCAATTCCCGCGTGGATCGGACTCGGTCGGGCGAACGCGGATGGTTCAGGGATCCCGGGACCCATAGATGAGAGTCGGGAACGGCTCGAAGCTATAGCAACGGTCCTCAGATCCACCAATCAAGCTGATCTCGCCCGTACGGGCGATGCTGTTGCGTCTAACCTAGAGCGACTGGCTGAAGGCCTAAAGTCTCTAGGAGAAGTCAACAAGTCCTCCAAGCAGCGCAGTCAAACTGCCCGGAATGATTCGGACAGCTCTGATCGATCGCGTGACCCCCGTCACCATCGAAGGGTCGCTGTCCATGAGCAAGCTACCCGTGGTCGCCGTCGCTCGCCGAGTCCTCGTAGTCATCGCGACCACAGGGGCAAGCGCGCACGCGATGATCACGGACGGTCCCCTCGTGAGGAGCGCATCGTCGCGACCACAAGGAAGGAACGTGGTGGGTTGTCCCGGAGAGAGTTTCTCCAGGCCAAATCATCCCGTTCAGCAGGAGTTCCTCCGCACAACAGGACCAACGTCTTCTCGAGACTAGGTTCTGCCGGGGAAGGTGGCCGGTCGTATGCCTTAGGCTGCAGGGCTTTCTCTGACGAGCTTCGTGCTGTCCGATGGCCCTCAAAGTTCAAGCCCGGTCACATGGAGAGGTACAATGGGACTCAGAACCCAGAGGAATTCCTTTCCATCTACGCTACAGCCATCATGGCAGCCGGGGGTGACGAGCTCGTTATGGCTAATTACCTCCCGACTGTCCTTGAGGGTGCTGCTCGGACGTGGCTGTTCAATCAGCAGGAGGGTTCCATCAGCTCATGGAACCAACTTTGTGACGCTCTGATCGCAACTTCCAGAGCTGTTGCGTGCGTCTGGGCAAGGAGGATGATCTGCACCAGATGATCCAGATGAACGGGGAGACCCTCCGCAACTTCGTGAAGCGTTTCATTAAGATTCGCAACACGATCCCGAACATCCTCGCAAGTCATGCGAGATTCGAGCGCCTGGACAGTTTGATTCGGCGCTTCTAGCTTCTTCATTAATAAGTCCATCTTTGCCGCGAGCATATCCATATCGTCGATTTGGTGGACTCCTCGAGTGCGCAGCTGCGAACGCTCATCGTTCCAGCCCTAGCTCGAAACCATTTTCTCAATGAGAGTGCGGGCAACACACACCAAGCGCAAAGAAGGCTTCTCCAGAAGCATCATCGAGGTGCTCTCGGGCAGTACAGTTCAGCCCATGATAGAAGCTCTGAATGATAAACCAGTCTTGCAGCCCGTGGTGGGGGCAAGCCGGTATATATTCTTGTAGTCGCTCCCAGACATCTGATATGGACTCATCCGTGTTTTGCTGGAATGCGGAAATCTTATTACACAGGACATTGGTTTTGCCTAGAGGAAAATACTTGGTGAGGAAGGCATTGGGGCACTTCTCCCAAGTTGAGACTGCATCTTCGTTGGCATAAAACCATTGTTTTGCCTTCCCGATCAATGAGAACGGAAATAGGCGTAGCCGGACAGCGTCAGGAGTTGCACCCTTGATGGTGAAGGTACTGCAGATTTCAAGGAAATGCTGCAGATGTGCATTGGCATCCTCGGTTTGCTTGCCAAAGAAGGGGCTCGCCTGAAGCATGTTGATGAGAGCTGGTTTCAGCTCGGAACCACCATCACCCACATTGGTGGCAGGTCCAATGGGGACATTGGTGCTTGACTGGGTTGAGAATTCAAGAATGGTCTTCTCGGTAGCCATCGTTGATGAAGGTGTCTCGGTGACGAGGAAAGGATTGCTCGTGAGGTTTGATAACTCAGAGACACGGATTTGTGGAGGTAGGACTCGAGGTCTTGTCCTTCGCACCAGTGACTCCGGATTTTGTCGAAAGTTTTCCGGGAGACCAAAACCGGTCATCCACCGTTCTGCTAGTTCCACAGAACAAAGACGGAGCAGGGTAATACCCGTTAAACTAGGCTGGTTGATTAAATAATTTAGATGTAGGTTTTGGGAAATTTTTTTTCCCTTTTCTTTTTGAGAAACTGCTGTGTTCCCCGGCAACGGCGCCAGAAAACTTGTTGGCGATACTTACGCTCAAAGAAATTAATCCGCAAGCGAACGGATATCGCTTGTAGTTTTCTCCAGGAGTATTCCTAGAGTTATCGAATCCACAGGGAACGAGGGTTTAAAGAGACAAACCTTTATATCTTAATTATTTAAAATACCAGCCAGTCTAGGTAACGGGGGTTAGGATAAATAAAAGACCGGGACACACACACACGATAAATATTCACACAGATAAAGAGAAACCTACTTTAGCTAGATAGACGGTTGGGAGGACAACAAGACAAGTTTAATAAGTTCACAAAATCATGTGATTCAGTTTATTGAGCAAGCTTGGGGTATTCTAACAGTGGTTCACTTGGTATTTGTCGTCGGGGCTCGGACATTCACTACCACCCGCTATCTTTAATTGGAATCCCGAATGGTTCTGATCATTCCGACAGGGCTCTACTGATCCAAAGCTAGACGCTGTGGGTTACGCACAAGATACTTAGTATCTACGGATGGATATGGCTGTCACCACCTACCACCTAACACATATACGTGGGCCCGGGTGTAAACCTAGTTAGTCCTAGTCTTAGACACCACGTCTGCTACTATTTCTAATCAATCTTCCTCAGTACCAAAAAGAAGTTGATCTAGGTTCAATGTCTGGCTCCAACAGTATATGAGTGAGAACCTAAACTAATTTCAGACGAATACAAGCTACCGGTAAGGCAAATCTACACAACTCATTTATGTAGATATACTCAGCTCAAATAAAGCTCAACACATAAGCAATGAATGAAGTGATCTCACTAATTGAAACAATTAGGAAAGGGTACAAGAGCTATTACCCGCGAAGAATTTGTCATTAAGATTTGCTTTGCTTTGCCCGCGGAGCAATGGACAGGTCGAATGCGCCAACGACATGGTTTTGCAAGTGCTAAAAGAGAGAATTTTTATTGTCTCAAATCGTATGCTACGCGGTGGGTCAAGGAATTGTCGGCTGTGCTCTGTGGTCTCAGGACCACTCCAAGCAGAGCAAATGGGCAGTGTCCTTTCTTCCTCGTGTATGGTTCCTAGGCAGTTTTACCTACCGAGCTTGAATTCGCTTCCCTGCGGGTTCGGGGCTACAAGGAAGAAGAATCGGACGACAACCGACTCGAAGATCTCGACTGATTCGAAGAGGCTAGAGATGTTGCAATGATCCAGTCAGCCAAGTACCTCCAGGGCTTACATCTCTATCACGATCGCAATGCTCGAGGCTGCGTTTTCTCTAAAGGGGGTCTGGTCACGAAGGAATCAGAAAAGCGAGCACAAGCTATCCCCAACTTGGGAAGGCCCTTACATCGTCGATGAAGTCATGCGCCCGGGGGCTTACAGGGTCAAACATGAGGATGGCTCGATTGTCGACTCTGGTCGGTCCGTAGGTGGCGTGTCTAGGGGGACATCCGTAGAAGGATCTCTATAATGATAATCGATCAATACAAAGCTACAATAACACCAAGCAAGGGGCCAATGGGAAGCTGACTTCTTGGACTTCTTTATTTTTATGCCGGAACCTCTCCGAGCGGTAGCGCCGCTGGAGGAGACTAAAGCTTGGGTGCTGGCTTTCGGTGGCGGCGCGTCTTGTCTGTCGGGCCTTGAAGGTGGTGCTGCAGAAGCAGTGTCTCACGGTGGTGCTGAAGCAGGTTGTTCTGCTATTGAGCCTCGGAACGTCGGCCCCCGAATACGCGCCAGGAGCTAGAAGGTTTGTGTTTGCTCGTTGGTTTCTTCATTGAGGGACCTTTTCCCTTTTTCGCACTCGGCTCCTCAGGCCAGCAGAGTCGCTTGCGGGTCGTTTTTCTCGTGAGTCTTTGTGCTGAGGCAGTTTGGGGAGAGGAGCATCCGTGAATAAAGCTCAACAATCCTATGGGTGACAATATACATAAAGATTCAGAAGGTACTAAAACATTAAGGGACAAACATTGGAGGTCGGCTAGAGCTTACCTCTGGCGGGAGATCTATAATGCTCGAGGCAAAAAGCTCGGCCAGTCGGTGATGCAGTACAACCTTTGGGATGCTCTCGGGAATTTCTTGAGTGGAGTCAGTGACCCCCGAGAATTTGTACCCCAGGTGAATATGCTCTCTCAAAGGCTGCACTCGGCGATAAGGCAAAATTGAGGATAATCCCGACTCCAGTCAGGCCCTATGTCTTACGCTTATCAATTAAATCCAGAAGCTCGGTGACCTGACCCATCTCATCGGCCGAGGGAACCAAGGACCAAGAGGCAAAAACTTTGGGCCTGAGCCTGGAGAAAGAAGGAAGAGACGGATCGGGATTGGCACCGTAAAATCAATCTTGTTGCCAACCCTTGTTGGATGTTCGGAATGGGATGAAGAAATAGAGCTGGGAGCTATCGCCCCCAATTACTTTGGGATAAAGCTTAAGAAGGAACAAATGATGAAAGAGGTTGAAATGGGGATAAATTACTAGAAAAACCTCGCAGAGATGCACAAAGGTGGCGATTTCCAAAATAGTGTTGGCATTCAGGTTGACCAACTCAATTTTGTAGAAATTCAGAAGACCACGCAGAAATGTACTACCGAGAAGGACGAGGCCACATTGGAAGAAGGATTCGAAGACGAAGGTCTCCTCAACTCAAAGAGTGGAAGAAGACTCACCCGCGGTCGGGTGCAAGCAAATCAACTCTTGCGCCATGAGGACTCCGGAGTCAACCAATTACCCTAGGCGTTCCTCCGTTGTAACCGAGGTCACCCACTTCTTCGACATACTGGCCGTGGAGACGTCCTTGGCAGAAGACATCATTGAAAGGGGTTGAAGGTGGAGTGAGGCCTAGGCTACGGCGACAGCGCGTCTTGGGCAATGAGGCGAGCAGCGACAGCGCGGGAGCAAAAGCCTAACAAGTTAGAACCCATCGGTGAAGAAGGTAATGAGGCTTAAAAGATGAGGATCTGCAAAGCAAAAAATAAATGCAAAACTTTTGGAAGTTCGTTTTGAGCCCAGAATTCAAACACCATGGGACCGAGTTTTCGTATTTTAGCGGGATAAGTTCCAGTATTCGCAGACAGTCTAGGCCAAGGCTGAACTTTAGGCGAAGTATCCCACATTGGGCTTGGAGTCCAGTAAGTGATTGAGGTATCCACTCGGGGGGTCTGAGATCACTCGGGGACAAAGACCACTCGGAACGTATTTTGGGCATATTGCCAATGAAAATCAAGCCGGTCTGAACCAGACATAGCTCAGCTATAATCAACGTACACCTTGCAATGGGTTGCTGGTTGAATATCAAGCTCGAACGGTGGGCGATCAGAATGCAAAGTTTTCAACGGAACAGAAAGGTCAATGCATCAGAATACAATTATTTTTCGGAAGGTCCTTTCTTCATCATATTTTTGGCTCTTAGGCCAAATTACAAAAGATTCTGTAGTCGGCAATAACAATTAGCTAGGACCCATTGCCTGACTGTAGAAAAGGGGAAAAAGAAGAAGAAATAAAAAGAAGATACTAATTACAGGAGCATGGGGATCAGCTTCTCGATGAGTGCGTCGGCAACCTCTGCCAAAGCGGGGGACACCTCCAGTAGGACGTTGACCTTCTCACGACCGCGGACCTCCGCCATGAACTGGTTGAAGTTGTTCCAAAACGCCACCATCTGAGCTTCCTCAGCGGCGGCGGCGGCCTCGGCCTCCTCGTCGTAGCCCTCCCCATCTTCGGAGTTAGTGGCCATGTAAATGATCTCATCCTCCTCCTCCTCATCTCCAAAGTTGAAGATGAGGGGGTGTGCTACCTGGGCCGGAGGAGGCGACGGTGGCACGTCCTTGGCCGAGGAAGAGGCTACACGCGACGGAGAAGCCTTTGTGAGAACAAGGGAGGTTATTGCGAAAAAGAATTGAAGAGGTGTGGAGCTTGGGTAAAGAGCACAGTAAAATTCCCAATCTTTTAAAGGCCGAGGGAGGCAAACCGTCGCTGCGATTTTTTCCTTTAATTTTCTCTTGTTGGAACAGTTCGAGATCATGTTGGATTTGATATTGATGAGATACATTGAAGACGGGCATAATCGATCAAAGAGGCATAAGACCGGTCAAGGTGCAGACAAAGAGGCGAGACCCTTCGCATTGCACGGGAACGACGCTTAAGCTTCTAAAAGGGGTAGCCTTAAGTGGACCACCAACTGTGAGCCGGATAAATGGTAGCAGGTATTACTCATTAAAAACTTTAGCCTGAGGCATGGTACGCTTAAGTAAGCCAACAGTTGTACATCACGACAAATGAGTACAGGTACCACTCGACTCAACATACCTTGGTGTAAAGTATGCCTCGTTGAGGGCCGACAGCTGGTCATCATATCAAATGGGACCAGAATACTTGCCCATGTTAACCTAAAACCAACTCTTAAGATTGGAATTAGGGTTCGGAGGATCAGTTCTGACATGAGCCACCAACTATACACCGCGACAGATGGGTACAGATACCGCTTGGCCAAACTTAGCTTGAGGTTCGGTACGCTTAAGCAAGCTGCCAGCTGTATATCACGACAGATGATTACGGGTACCACTCGGTTCAGCATGCCTTGGTGTAAAGTATGCCTCGCTGAAGGCCGAAAATCAGTCACCATGTTAAATGGGGCTAGAATACTTACCCAAATTAACCTGAAATCAACTTTTGAGTTGGGATTAGGGGTCCGAAGGTACACTCTGATGGGAGTCGCCAATTGTACACCGCAATAGTTAGGTACAGGTACCACTCGGTGAAATTCAAAGTATAGGATACACCCCATGATGGGCCGACAGTTGGTCACCATGTCAATCAGGGTTGGAGTATATACTGAATTAAAATAATGATCAAGGCCTACGGTATGCTCCATAGTTGAGCCGACTGCTAGTTACTGCAGAGGTTAGAACCAGGTATTGTGAGCTGCTCTTGATTATGGTTTTGAGGGTATGCCCTGAAGAGGAGCCACCAGTTGTACACCGCGACAGTCGGATACAGGTATCACTCATCCAGATTCAATTTGAATAATGGTACGCCTCATCCTAAAGTTGGATTCGGTACCGCTCGAAAAAGTCCAATACTACAAACTTTAGCTGAGTCCCCCACAGTTTCCTTGTAAACAATGGAGTACTCAGCACGAAGAAGAAACCAGTTAGAAAATGATGTTAAGTACTGGGAGCACTCGGCGTGAAGCATGACTCAGGAAAGATTACAACTCGACTGCAAGGGACTCGGGGGCTACTATGGAATACATGGACCCTGGGTATCCTCAATGGGCCGTGAAGATCACCTAGTAGGGGTGGGCCGAGTCAACCATACATCAACACGTGCAGCCCAAGTCATGTCTTGCCATGCATGACAAGGCAAGACGCTTCCAAAAGCCAATCCCAAACAGGGAAGGCAAGATTGTAATTATCGATAACTATATATGCTGCGATAAGGAAAGATAGAAATAGGAAGGAATCTTAGCTTGTAATCGGCCGGGACTCTATCTTGTAACCCTATCTCTTCCACTATATAATGGGGGAGGGGATCCCGGTTAATCTATATACGAGAATACATATAATCTCAGAACACAGGACTAGGGTATTACCTCAACCGCGATGGCCTAAACCTATCTAAGGCCTTGTCACATATTACCATCGAGTTTTGAGATCTAGCGCAATACCCTATATAAATTATTGCCGATGATAACGCCCCAGAGATTAAGCAAACGTTGACAGTTTAGAACAAAGTAAAGAGTATATATTAACTACAATAAAAACAAGTAAAACATATAACTAAGTCCATGTCAACTACATAATTAAAAAATGATCATATATCAACTATAATACAGAAATATAAATTAAAAAAGAAAAAAGAAAACCTACAATTATAAAACTATATGCGTAAATACGTGGGACAACATGCTCATTCCTCATGCACATATGTCATGCGTGGGTGTTCATATATGGAGTGCTTACTTCTCGCACAAATTACAGTCTGCCTTTTCCGTAACGAGTACCACCACGGACATTTATTTCCATGGGCAGTTTAATTTACCAAATGCATACGCGTCCTTAGTTGGTTATATTATATAATGTTCAGAATGTTTTGCAAAATATACTGGCAAAAGATTGTCCCTAAAATCTCAAACAGTGTGAAAAATAGAACATAATACTATTGATTTTGATGTCTGAGCAAAGTAAGATATCATGGTGATGTTTAGAATGGTAATTGGGTTTTTTGGAAGCTTAGCTTTTTTCTATGTTTAGCTGTCAATTACTGTGTGGTTCACAATTTAGTATAATAGGTTTTGTTCTTCTCTTCCAAGAAAATTTAATTTCTGTAATAGTTTAGCATATTACTTTTCTTTTTATGTATGTTTGGCTTATGTACATATGAACTACTGAACTAGCGAACAGGGTCAAATATGCAATGAGGAACGACGAGCAATTTTTTTCTAATGGCCTAAAAAACTCAATAGCCTTCAGTAATTTCACCTCCTACCTCTGTGCCACACACTTTTATGAGATTCCATTGACTGGTTTAAATTCAGTTGACAGCGCGATGGCTTCTTTTGTGACCACTTCCTTGTGCAAACGACGTTGGAGGCACTGCTTCCACATCCACTTGTATAATTTCAATGGAATCTAACCAGGAAGTAGCTGGTTATTCGTATTTGCCTTTGGATTAGCATTTGTATGATTTCAATATATATAATTTCATTGGAATATAATCATGTAGCACTTAGTTGATTATTAGTATTTGGTTTTTTATGTATTATTACGTAGTAGCTGGTTATTCGTCTGCGAGGACAACGCACTGCATCCATATAAAAATATCATTCTTCTTTATGCTGCATTTCTTGTTCGAGCGACAATGCAGTATGTCACTTTTACATGCAATTTACGAATCATTTTGCTTAGTTCACGAACCCTTAGTGATTATGGTACTAACTACTATTTAAGTTTTTTTTTCCTTCTTTTGTGTTTAGAGATGTGGCGGGTTTTCCGATGGTTGGGGATCCTGTGACCGAGGGAAAAGATTTTTAACAAACTAAACCATGCTAGTCCAAGCACAACTGAAACAAAACTAAGAACAAAGCTTGTCAAGTAAGGAAGATTTTACCACTTTGTTGCTCACACCAAACCATGATATTCCATTATCTCATTTTCTTACTCATACCTAATTCCAGAAAGGATAGGTGATGGTCATCTTTTAGATTACCAGTATCCTAATCCTTAAACCTTAAATATATATTGTTACTCATATCTTTAGTTTAAGGTATTGATACCTTATTGTAATTATCATGTCATCTGTACAGGTTATATTGTCTATAACATGTTCATTTACTCATTTCAGTGCCTTCTATCAACTGGATACCTGGGAATCTGGTATACGACCTACAGGTGGCAGGTAAGATTTGTAATATCCATTTACAAACCTTTTCAAGCTACTTACTATCGAGGCTCCATGCATATTGTTTTACTTTTATAGCGAGCATCAAGCTTTCTTTCTTGGATAAAAAGGAGGATATACTCGCTAAAATATATACTTTTCAAATAATTATGAAAAAAACTATTTAACGAACTATAAGAACTATCCAAAACCACACAAAATTAACTACAAGTACGTATTACACTATTTGAATTGTACAAAAATAATAAATTTTCATTTAATTTGCAATGTGTTCTATGCTACTCTCGCATGTCTCGAATGGGCACTTAAGTATTGTGTGTACTTAAGTTGGACCGCATTAGTAGACACAATCATAGGTATTCATTGGTCGGGTCGGAGAAGGCTTAGATCTAGATTTGACCCAGCTTAAACCGGGGACAGATCCAGACTTCACAACCTAGATGCACCAAATTTTAGTTGGAACATGCTTACAAGGAGATGTTGGTGAATGAATTCTACGAGTGGTTTTAGCGCTGGAATCTTGGTTGCCAAGTATATAGAAGCAGTGTAGATTCATCGATCTCGTGAGCTAGCAGCGAGAAACAACAACGCTTCTCAAGTGTGTTTTGGAAAAGACTGGAAGTGTCTATAAGCCCAAGAAGAGGGATGAATTGGGACTTTGCAAAGTTTTAATCCTTTTGAGATCTTCATGAAATTAGATCAAAATTAAAACTTTCTTACTCCGCGAGAAGGAATATGACATCTGTACAATTATTCTTCCAACTGGCCGCAACTACCATCAGAATCACAGATATAACCAATCCAGTTCCAATCCTTTGCAACGTTGTGATACCATAAGGGTTCTTGAAATACTTCCTAGCGAGCGGAACAAGGATCCGGTCATATATAGGAACAGAGACGACGATTGACACACTGATCAAGCTTTGTAGAGCAGCAGCTGGTACCTGTAAGCTACCTATCCACCTATCTAGTGTACTGGTCTGCCCCAAATGCTTGCACACATGGTTTGTGGCCACCCTGAGCAAAGGCCACCATATATAGGCACAGGTAGAAGAAAGCTAAATGAATAGTTGAAGTCTGAACATGATCTCCATATTGTGCTTGCTGTCCTGGCGCAAAAACTGATGATAGGGTGAGCATGCCCAGTGCCTGGATGGTGGAAGAAACAATTCAGTTAAAGAAGCTACCATATTGCAGAATCAAGGAAAATGAATATTGTTTAGTGCAACAATGTATAATGCGTTGATAAATTCGTGAATTATTTGCTGAATATCCTTTTTTGCTTCGAATCTGAGCACATTAAATAGGCCTCTATGGATATATTTGCATATAATGATTCCTTGTAATACACACTTGAGTAATTTATCCAGATCCTTTAGGATCAAGCAATTTTTTCCCCAGTATCCACTGGAGTTCAGAGTACACTCCAGAATCAGATGGTTGGGTGAAGTTCAGGAAGTAGTGAATTAAACTGCCTGAGCGCACATGTGTTTCCACTTGTGTACTTGCACCTACCATTTGGTGAGTGGTGACTGCTCTGCGGGGGGGGAGGCAGCGCATCGATTGCGATCAGCATGCGTGAATTGGAGTAAAGCCCCGAGCTAACATCGCACGTACGGTGCTCAATGATTAATGGTGTTTTGCTCAATGAAACTCTCAAGAAACCAGGAACGAAACCTGGGGTCGCAAGAACTGCAGTTGAGCTCTCGTGCGTCGAACCAAAATCGACAAAACGCTGGAGTCTCGCAGAAAGGAGGGAGGAAAGGGAACACAAGAAGAGACGCAATCCTAATACGCAATGCGCAGCTGAAATCCCCAAGAAGAAGAAGACGCACCGCGGAACAAGAGCGGCCTAGCTCCAAGAGACAAAGGCGGGGGCTTTGGACTCACCGGAGCGGCAGCAGCAGCAGAGCCACTCCGGCGGAGCGGAGCGGATCCGATCGGCGGGGGTGTCGGTGGTGGCCTCTCCCTCTCGCTCTCCGGCAGGCGCCAGGAGGGGGCTTTGGCTTTAAGCCGTTGCTTCGTGGGCACTCCTCTCCTCGGGCGGGGCAGATGCGCTGGACTGGATTGGATTGGATCCCTCCTCCGTGGACTGCCTGAGCGAGCCGGCCAGGTAGGTGATCAGGTTGCCGGAGATGCCGGAGTAGGCGAACCGCTCCGAGATCTCCACCCCTGCGACACCGACGGCACGCGGATCAGAGAGAGCGGCGGATCTGCCGGCCGTTGCTTCCGTCGCCGTCGTCCGCGTCTCCGCCGCCCGCGTCACCGCTTCGGCCCCTTCCGTCCTCGCGCGCGAAGGGAAGGTTGTTCCTCGTCTTTTGCGGCCGCTCGCACGAAGGGAAAGAAGAGAGAATCCCGACGCGAAGGGTTTCTCTCTCCGCCGGAAAGCGATTTTCTTCTGGGAAGCAACGCCATTGGAGCACCGCGAACCGCCTCTTCCCGGTCGTTTTTCCATCGGGACGAAAACGAGGACGGGGACGAAACGCCCTTGGAGATGGTCTTAGGCATCTATCTCATGTATCTGTCAATGCCACCGCCTAGAGCCTAGAGCAACTCGCAAGGCCGGTCCTGGCATTTTGGGGGTCCGTGGCGAAAATTTATATGGAGGCCCCATCTACCTCCTCATATATATATATATATATATATATATATATATATATGTGTGTGTGTGTGTGTGTCGAAACAATACGGTTACTCTTTAAAATTTTTTTCCATAGCTCCTCTCTGCGTTTCTATGAAGTCATCCGTCCGTTTTCCTTTTCCTTTTTTCGCTATCGGATGGATACTTTCTCGATGATATGATATCACAAAGCACTGAAAATAAAAATAAACGCATCAAAGAATGAATTGAAAAGAACTCTGTACCGTTTATTCAGTCCATGGAATTCAAAAGAAAAATAGAATACACATAACACATACACTACGGAAAAGCAATCGTACGTTGCAGGGCACTGGGCACAGATTGCTGATCGCACTAGATCCGGAATTGTGATCACTGATTGGCGGCCAGTCGGCGTCGCCACGTCGGCGACCTCCACGGCTCCACGAGGCACCAGACGCCGCCGAGTCGGCCGAGCCGCCGAGACCGGAGACGGCAAGACCGCGAGACGCGAGACGTGAGTGGAGGCCGAGGAGCCGACTCCGAGCCACCGCCGAGGGTAGGGTGTCGCGTGATGCGAGTCGCGTGATCGCGTGGCGCGTGATCGTCGGGCTCGGGCCATCCGCCGCCGAGGCTCTGGAGGCTTCGCGATGCGGACGCCTAGGAGTGAGGAGTACAGCCCATAGCCGGATAGCCCCATACAACATACCTGCATGTATGCATACCTGGGTGGCCCATGAACTTTGGGGGCCCAGGGCGGCCGCCCCCCCACTGGGCCGGCCACAGCAACTCGCCTTGACCTCTCAGTCTCTCACTCGGCAGAGATCCTCTGTCGCCACCTACACTTCAGAGATCCTCTATCGCCACCTACACCTCTCTCTCTCTCTCTCTTCGCATGATTGCCCTGAGCTTGCCTCAGTGTTGCTTCCTGAAGCTACTTCATAGCCGCCTCCCAATTGCTGCTGAACAGAGCACGCCTAGATCCTCTCTCGTGGGGGAGATTTTATTTTTTACCCCCCAATTGAGAGGGCAAATACTTCATGCCTCTCAATTGGGTTCTCCTTTATTATTTGCCACTAGTACACCTAATTCTTTTATTCCTTACCACTCCATTCTTTTAATGTCTTAAAAAATCATAAAAAATTCAAAACAACCTTTAAAAATTCTAAAAATCATTAAAATATGAAAAATTATAAAAATTATAAATCTTTAAAAATCAGAAGAACCTAAAACCAAAAATCATTAAAAATCCAATAATTCATAAAAAATAGGAAAAATTTAAAAATTTAAAATAACTTAGGAAAATCATAAAATAAAATCTTAAGAAACTCAAAACTATTTGTAACCATTACACAACAATAAAATTTAAAGAATCATAAGTTACAAATTTAAATTTTACTGTATAGCAAGGGTTACAAAAGGCTTATGATTTTCTTAAGTTTTTTATGAATTTTTATGATTTTCTCCTTTTTTATGATTTTTCGGACTTTTTTTTGTATTTTTTAGATTATTCCGAATTTTTAAAGATGTTTCTGATTTTTTAAATTTTTTGTTTTTTATTATTTTTTGGATTTTGTATGATCTTTTAGAATTATTAAATATTGTTTTGAGTTTTTTATGATTTTTTAAGACATTAAAAGGGATGGAGGGGCAAGAAATAAAAGAATTCGGTGTAACGGTGGCAAATAATAAAGGAGGACCCAATTGAGGGGCATGAAATATTTGGCCTCTCAATTGGGGGGCAAAAAATTAAATCTCCCTCACTATATTGTATTTTGAAGAAAATGGTTTTTACAGGGTTATATTTTGATAGGTGACACAATTGGGTGTCATTTAATTAGTCGTGTTCTTTATGCCTTAAGAGCATCCCCAACAGCCCCTCTATCCCACCCCTTAAAACACTATTCACATACATAAATAGTGTTTTAAGAGGTGGGATAGGGGGCTATTAGGGACGCTCTAAGACTGATACTTAAGATTTGATTAGATTATGGATATAATATATTCCCTTAAAAAATTAATTTCCTTAATATTCTCTGTGGGGTGAAGCCATCCATTCAATATAAGGATGGGATTGCATTTGCATCTCTTACGAGGCATGCAAACAAACGAGAAAGTTCCTTCTCTCCCTCTCCTACCAAGTGTCACATCTTCGGCTGGCAAAGTGGCTGGTTTAATTAAGGGCAATGTTCCATACCCTCGGTCCATTGGCCCTTACCCAGTTGATGGCTTGATGCACACAACAGGGTATAATAAGAGAATTGGTTCTTGTTGTACCAAGTTTTGCTAAATTGTTCAAAATAAGAGAATGCATGATTTTTTTTTGTGGGAGTACTAGTCTACAGTTCCACATACGATTATTCTTGAATACAAATAAAGATCTTTGAGGAACTTTGTGTTATTTAACGAGTTTCCTAATAGCGTAATTGGCATTTGACAATACTTCATTTGTCTTTTAATAGAGCACTATCTTTTTTTGTTAGTTCATAACGAACATTAAGTCCTCTTTTCATAACATGCTCTAAAGACCAGTAGTACAGGGAAGTCTGATGCTGAGTGCATGCAACCTTTTCTATCTTTGAAGATTTGAAAAAAAAAAAGACCATGAACTAGTTTGCTCGGTGACCTAGATGTGTACTGGGTGGAGTGCAGGTCCAGGGGTGCATGGCACATGATACCGGGTTTGGCCCCCGACAACGCAAGTGGTGAATACAGCCTAGAAAACAAATATATTTTGGGTTTATTTAGATTTTTTTTAAAAAAATGTTTTTGAAGGCCATTCTCAGGCATCACACTTGAACTACATTCAAGAGTATGACATTTTCTTTTTTATATATATTTTCTAGGGAATTTATTTTGAAGCTTATTTATACAAATGTTGCGTGCTCGGCTTTGCAGATCGTAGCGATGCACAGGACGGCGAATAGGCGGTTTGGAAACCCAGCGAACAGGCGCCGTGGATTGGTGGCTGCATGTCGGCCATACGCCGGCGTGCGTGAAAGCAGAGAGGAAGACACGAGAGTTGGAAGGCAACAGGTAAACTGCTGCTTTTTCCTTTTCATTAATTCTCAACCCCTTTTATAGTGTACGTTTACGTTTACAAGAGATAAATATAGAAATATCTAATTAAGGTAACTACCTAAACCAAAACATGGAAACTCTAAATAGGCCACAGCCCCAAACCAAGTCACAGCCGAACCCAAGTATCGGCCAAGCAATCAGGTTTTGGGACGGCGCTTATAGTACGCGCCGTCGAACCTGACATCTCCCCCCTCCTCCAAAAACAGCTCGTCCTCGAGCTGAAAATCAGGATATAACTGTAGAAAAGCATCGACATGCTCCCATGTTGCTTGAGAAGCCAAAAGATCCTTCCAATGAATGAGCGCCTGACGCTGTCCACGCACAACACGACCCCGAATGGTCCGTTCAGGAACAGGCAGAACGCGCCCACGCACCAATTGGGGTAAGGACGGCAGCTCCACCGGAGGTGTACCATGAAACTTAAGGAGCCCAACATGGAAAACGTCATGAATCCGTGTGCCAGGTGGAAGACGAAGACGTTAAGCCACTGAACCGATACGTTCAGCCACCTGATATGGTCCATAGAAACGTGGACTGAGCTTGCCACGAACAACTGGTGTTAAAGATAAAGCTGGTCTTTGAGAAATACGTAACCAGACCCAATCATCCACCGCAAAAGTGACCTCCCGATGAGAACGATTGTAGTACGAAGCCGCAAAGGATTGGGCTTGAAGAAGACGATCACGAACTTCGGCTAAAAACTCATCCCGCTCCAACATTTGAGATTCAACGGCCGGGACACGCGCTTCCCCCTTCACATAAGTTCGTAAACTTGGAGGATCACGACCATACACCACACGGAATGGAGTAGTCTTCAAAGATGATTGAAAAGAAGTATTATAGCAATACTCTGCCCATGGTAACCAAAGAATCCATTGCTTTTGGCGATCGCCGGCAAAACACCGCAAATACATGGCAATAATTTTGTTGGTCACCTCAGATTGACCGTCTGTTTGAGGATGATATGCAGAACTCATGTGTAGATTAACGCCGGCCAGCTTAAATAATTCCTGCCAAAAGGCGCTAGTGTACACCACATCCCAATCGGTGACTATAGATGCAGGAATCCCATGAAGTCGTACAATCATGTCAAAGAAAACCTTGCTAACAGAAATGGCAGTATACGGATGTGCCAATGGAATAAAATGTGCCGCTTTAGAGAAACGATCCACCACTGTCAATATAACTGTTTTACCGCCGGACTTTGGAAGACCTTCAATGAAATCCATGGCAATATCGGACCAAACAGCCTGAGGCACCTCTAGAGGTTGTAAAAGACCACCTGGATGCAAGTGTTCTATTTTATTACGCTGACAGGTTGTACACTCACGAATAAAGTCTTGGATAAGCTGACGAGCACGTGGGATATAAAAATCCGCACAAACTCGATGTAGAGTCTTTTGCACGCCTTCATGACCAATCGCGTGGCAATCAGCCACAAAAACGACTACAAATGAAGATGATGCCGGCACAAATATGCAGCCCTTGTACAAAACAAGACCATCACAAATAGACTAGTGTGTAGTCAGGCGACCATCTTGCACATCTTTGTAAATAGAAGCCCACTCAGCTTCATCAGGAAGAGCACGCCGAAGATCATCAAAAAATGACAGTGTTGGAATAGAGATGGCATGCACATACACTGCTGGACCCTCGCCATCACGCCGGGAAAGAGCATCAGCCACCGTGTTCAAACGTCCAAGACGATATTCAACGGAGAAATCAAACCCAACCAATTTACTTGCCCATTGATGCTGCGGAATAGTGGATAGCCGCTGATCCAGGAGAAACTTTAAACTGTAATGATTAGTACGCACTAGAAAAGGCCATCCCCACACATACGGTCACCAGTGACGTACGGCCTGAACCAAACCAATGAGTTCACGTTCATAGGCAACAAGTTTCGCATGGCGTACAGCGATTGGACGGCTGTATAATGCAATTCGCCCAGCACCTTGGTGAAGAACAGCACCAAACCCCGATCCTGAAGCGTCACATTCAATAATAAATGGATGACTGAAGTCCGGCAGCTGAAGGACAGGTGCTGATGAGAGCGCTTGCTTGAGTGTGGTAAAAGCTTGAGCAGCTTCGTCCCCCCATACAAATGCCTCTTTGCGTAAAAGACGAGTCAAGGGAGCCGCAATGGCTCCATAATGCGCAATGAAGCGGCGATAGTAACCAGCCAACCCTAGAAAAGCTCGGACAGCCCGCACCATTGTGGGAATAGGCCGGTTTGCCACAGCCGCCACCTTCTCACGATCCATGGCAACTCCCTCCACGGAGATAACATGGCCTAGGTAAGCCACAGAAGATGTCCCGAAAGAGCACTTAGAGTGCTTAAGGAATAATCCATGCTTAATGAGTTCCTGCAACACCAAGCGCACATGACAGAGGTGTTCTGCCCAAGATGGGCTATAAATGAGGATATCATCAAAAAAGACAAGCACGAATCGGCGAAGAAAAGGGCCCAAAACATCATTCATGAGTGCTTGGAAAGTAGCCGGCGCGTTCGAGAGTCCAAAAGGCATCACAAGAAACTCAAAGAGTCCACGATGAGTGCGAAACGCGGTCTTGTGGATGTCGTCAGGATGCATGCGTACTTGATGATAACCCTAACGAAGATCCAATTTGGTGAAAAAGCGCGCCCCTTTTAATTCATCCAATAACTCTTCTACCACCGGAACAGGGAATTTATCCTTGATGGTTTTATCGTTGAGGGCGCGATAATCGACGCAGAAACGCCACGTGTCATCCTTCTTTCGCACCAACAATACCGGAGACAAGAAGGCCGAAGTACTGACACGAATGATACCTTGACTGAGCATATCGCGACATTGCACTTCGAGCTCATCTTTTTGAAGTTGTGGGTAACGGTATGGTCGGACTACCACAGCATCGGTTCCTTGAGTTAGATGAATCCGATCATAGGGTCGAGAAGGTGGTAACCCCCGTGGTTGCAAGAACGCCTCCTGGTGCTCATCCAAGAGAGCTGCCATAAGGTTCGGATCTGTGGCTGCCCATGCCGCAAGTGGAGGGTGCTGTGCTGCAACCAGGCTTCGCCTAAACGGCCTAAACGGCCGTTTAAACGGCGACTAAATGGTAGTCGGTCAGAAACTATGTAGTTTAGGGCCTAGTCGGTACATTAAACGGAAAAACATTTAATCGGTCAAAAAACGGTCAAATACCGTTTAAACGGGATAAACGGAATGACATGAAAACGGTTTAGGTCACCGTTTATCCCGACTAGGCAACCGTTTAGGGGAATGAACGAAAATGAAATTTGTGAATTGTGAATTTGTGATGTACCGATGGTGATGGTAAACTCATATTACTCATGTCTATTATGAGTGTGTATGTGAATTATTGCTTATGTGAGTAACTGTATATAAAATATAAATTGTTGTCTTAAACTCCTATGATATACTCACATTTCTACATTTTTACTTCATGTATTTTACCATTTTTTATTGCTACAAAATCCTGTGTAAACCGTCTAAACACTAAACAGGAGGTGGCCGACTGACTACCGTTTACTGTTTAGGTGAACTATGGCTGCAACCCCCTGGAGAGTGATTTGGCCATTACCATGCCAGAATGTCATAGTTAAATGCTGAAAATCCCAGGTGATGGGACCCAACGTCAGTAGCCATTGCACACCAAGAACGAGATCAACTCCTGGAAGTGGTAACGTGTAGCAGTCCAACAAAAATTCAGTGGAACCAATACTGATTGGTACTTGACAACATTGGCCTCCACTGCTAATCCGGTCCCCATTTGCAACAGCCACCTGAATGCGTCGGCTTGGTCGCCCAACCTTGATGCCCGCATGTGTCGCTACCGGGTCAGCGATGAAATTGTGGGTGGAGCCGGAATCAACGAGCGCAATGTATTGCTTCCCTCCCAAAATAACAGGTAATCTCATAGTGCGGCCCGCCATGATTCCAGTAAGCGCAAGGAGAGAGATGGACATAATACCAGGACCATCCTCATTGTCATCGGAAGCTGGAGCATCCGGAACGACTTCTAAACAGAAGGCCTGAAGGCATGAGTGTCCTGGAACATACTTTCTCATGACAATTGTAACATAAGCCTTGACGGCGACGGTCCTCCATTTGTGCGCGCGTAACTTTTTTGATAAACTTGGTCCCAGCTGGACTGCTGGCTCCCTCCTTTGGCCCTGATGCCGGTGCCGTCGTCCCAGCCGCCGGTGTTGCATTGGTTGCTGGTTTCGCGCCGCCTCCCTTAACCGTTGTCTTGGTCCATTGACGGCCTTCGTCAACATCCGGCTGCTGCAGCCTCTCATGAGTGCGGGCCAAACTCATGGCTAGCGCCAAGGTATGCGGCGCGGTGAGATCGACAGCAATAGCAATCTTCTCCTTCAAGCCGGCTGTGAACATCTCAATTTTCTGGTCAGGCCGAAGGTTTGCACGAGGAAGAAGCGCCTCAAACTCCTTTTGGTACTGCGCCACCATGCCGGCTTGTCGTAGTTGCTTAATCTCGACAAGATGGTTGCGGCGGGTTGGTGGACCAAAACGAAGATTGAGATTGTCTTTGAACTGGCGCCATGTAGGTTCCCCCGACTCATCTTCCTGCATCATATACCACTGTTGGGCGTCACCCTAGAGATGGTATGCTGCGGTGCGAACCTTGTCCCCTTTCGGCGTGAGCTGCCCCCGGAAAAACATCTCACAAGAATTGATCCATGGCAGCGGGTCGCCGGCCCCTTCAAAGATGGGAAACTCCTACCGGTGCTGTTTTGGGGCGTGTCCCTCCGCCGCCGCTATGATTTGACCTTCCTGGACACCGTTCTCGCCACCTGAAGCTCCTGGATCACGGCGCGGAGGCGGACATACTCGGGATCTTTAAGGTTTTTGCTCTGCGGATCACCTCCGGATGCTGCAGCGACAAGGTTCTTGCTCTGCGGATCGCCTCCGGATGTTGCAGCGACGAGATCGTCAACCTTGGCGATCCGAGCATCATGGCGATCTAGACGCGTAGTGACCATGGATAGCTGCGCTGTCTGTACATCTTGCACCAATGCAATGTCTTCAAGCTTTCGGAGGACATCCTGCATCATTGACGTAAGTGTGTCGATAGCAGATCGATCACCATCATTGGTGGACATGGTGCCAGCAACGACGGGCTCTGATACCAAGATGTTGCGTGCTCGACTTCGGAAATCGTAGCGATGCACAGGATGGCGAATAGGCGGTTTGGAAACCCGGCGAACAGGCGCCGTGGATTGGTGGCCGCACGTCGGCCAAACGCCGGCGTGCGTGAAAGCAGAGAGGAAGACACGAGAGTTGGAAGGCAACAGGTAAACTACTGCTTTTTCCTATTCATTAATTCTCAACCCCTTTTATAGTGTACGTTTACGTTTACAAGAGATAAATATAGAAATATCTAATTAAGGTAACTACCTAAACCAAAACATGGAAACTCTAAATAGGCCACAGCCCCAAAGCAAGTCACAGCCGAACCCAAGTATCGGCCAAGCAATCAGGTTTTGGGACGGCGCTTATAGTACGCGCCGTCGAACCTGACAACAAAACATTCACTTGGGCAAGGAAGGTTACATGTGACATGGAGCATCGAGGGAGGCAGTAGTACTTTATTTACTGGTCTCAACTCTACTAGTTTATTCTCCTTTGCTGTTTTTTAAATAAGTATTATTTCTGCACATGGTAACAGCTGGCAGTGATATTATTATTTTTTCTACTAATGTCATGTTGTATTTTCAGTGGAAATTCCTCTAGTATTTGTTGGTGACGATGGCAGGGTATTTACTGCTGGAGGCAATGAAGGCAAAACCAAATATGAATTGGTAAATAGAGAAAAAAAGGAAGCTTAGTCTTAGCAACACTTCGTTTCCCCTTACATGTGCGCTTCATAAAGATAATGTCCTAGCGGACCCAACTGCAGAAGAAGAATCAATAATAGACACCTCCGTGCATTTTTTTCTAGATTCTTCAGATTGACTAGTGTCAATACAAAAACTTAGAGGTGGAGTGATATCCATGACAACTATTAAGGTTCGTCTGTTAATCTGTGCTTCCAAAAATATTTTGAGGATCATACAAGGGAGATATATCTGTGTATGTCAGTAAATGTAGCTGTTGGTGGTTGCTAAATGACCCATCTTGTAACGGGCCTTGGGCTCATTCCGTACCAGCCCACCACACGAACAGAGGGTCCAAAAGGCCGTTCCTGGCCGTACCAAGGAAAGCGCCTAACCCGTCAGCGGCTGCCCCGGGCTTGACCAAGTCAAACCGTGCGGCGCCGTGTGCCTCCCGGGCTATCCTTAGCCCGGGAGAAGGTCCCTCGGGTAGTCCCTCTACCTGTGGGTAGATGGCAACAGCAGTCGCGCCCCACCGTACTTTCTCCGGCCTTGACCGGAACGGACTGCGTCTCCTCGGGAACCCGTAGCCCGGGGAAGAGCACGCGGGCAACTTATTTTGTCGCCTGCCCTCTTTGGCAGGCAGCGAATGGTTGTTACGCTACACGACGCCCCCTAACGGGTGGCGCGGGGCTGGCTCAGTCCAGCCAAGGCTATATCGGGGATAAAGGAAAAGTGCTTTCTCCCTAAAGAAGTTTTCCTCCTGTATCGGCATGTCAAGACAAACGCGTGTCCAGTACTAACCCGACCAGCTTCTCCCTGCAGGCTCGAGACCCGACAAGACCCTAGAACGAGACAAGAACCTCGCCGTTAAAGCAAATACCGGCGCAGGGCCCACCGCATCAGCTTCGGGCGACCCGCCGCGCCTATAAAAGGAGGATTCCTGAACATTCGAGGGGATCCGATTCCACCTGATTCAAGCCCAAGCAACACCCGCGTCCGAAACTTCCTTAGCAAGTAGTCCTAGTTTTTAGTTACTACCGTTGTAAGCTCGGGATCGTTGCCTCCAAGCCCGGTCTCGACACCTCTGTACTGTTTTCCCACCATATAATCAACAAGACTGGAGTAGAGCTATTACCCGGCAGTGGGGGCTCGAATCAGGGTAAACCACTTATGTCTTCACGGTTTGTATCGTTTCATCTCTTCTTCCCACTGTACGAAGGATCTGTACCCGGGTCGCCAAGTCGCACCAGATCCTTGTCCGGGAAGTCAGCGCGGCCTTAGCTCCCGTAGGCTTGGCCGCCGCCCCGAGCTGCTAAGAAGGGTGGTCGTTGGGCCTCACACCAACTACAAACTCGTCTGCCGGTCCGTGGACTCGCTGCTCTTCAGGAGCGCGATCCCCAGACACCGACAGTTGCTTTTTAGGTATTGCAATGTGTCATCCACTGTGATAGGCCTCATGAATTTAATAAAAAAAAGATATAATCACTATTTAGTATTTGAGTGAGGTCAGAAGGAAGCCAATATAATAGAAGTCAGAATTGAGACTTTTTTTAGGTGCAAGGGAAAAATTTAGGGGTTTCCCTGTTGTAAATAAATCTATAGCATTTATAAGTCACTGCTGAATATTTTAGTCAATTGTTATTAATTGTATTTGATCTTGCAAATTATAATATCTTGAGGTCATGAAACCTATAACTTCTGTAGGAGTGCATTAGTTCGGCAAAAGAAATGAGAAAAAAATTGAGAGAGATTCTGAGTTGAAGCCATGGAGGTGGACCAAGCTGAATAAGCAGGAAATAGTTCAAATTGAATGAATCTAACCAGATTATCTCATGGCAACTCACCTTGTTGGATGTAATTGTGGCACATGTGTTTTTTTTACTTTCCGATAGTTTCTGTTAGATGAACACAAACAGTGAGAGTTTCCCCAATCATATTTGTGTACCGATGACTGTAGCAAAGCTAAACAAAATTTACCTTGTTTGATTCACCGTAAATTAAATTTAAAAGAAAATTTTTATCCATGTTTCTGGAAATTTGTTATTTTTGTACAATCTACATGAAGCAACACTTTGTAATAATTTTTTTTTAAGGCTTTTAGTGGTTTTTCTCGAAGATCTTTAAAAAATTATAAATATATTTTTTAGCCTTTTCAAAGCTCTTATCAAAAGCTCTTAACTTTTCAGCTTAAAAGCTATGTCAGAGTTTTATTCCATGGTCTAATTTCGTTGCTTTTGGGTGACACATTTGTCTAATTATCTATGAAACTTGGGCAAGATGTTAAATTACGTAAACCTGTATGTTATATTAGTCATTGTACAATGGACTGGAATTTCTGGTGATTTAACAGTTGTTTACTGAGCTATGGTCAAATTATTTAAACTGTCATGTTGGATATACCATGTATGAAAATATGCGAGGGGGCGTCTGAAGCTGTACTGCAACGTATGCAGAAATAACTGCAGGGCTGCATGTACCATTCGTTTCAGATTTCTACAGATAAGAGTAGACAACAGAAACTTGGGCAATATGTCAAATTCCATAAACCTGTGTATTATATAAGTCATAGTACAATCGAACTGGAAATTCTGGTGATTTAACAGTTGTTAACTGCTCTATGGTCAAATTATTCCAATTATTTCATGTTCGAGAAGCCACGCTGCAACGTATAGAGCTCTAAATAACTGCGGAGTTGCACGGTGTTCATTCGTTCCAGATTTATACAACTAAAAAGGTACATAACCGAAACTCTGTATGAAACAATTTTATACAACTTAAAAGAGTAGACAACCGAAACTCTATGAAGCAATTTCAAACCACTCAATAGCAAATGCGCATCCTAATGAGCTGCCAAGTGCAAGTGCTGAATAATGAAAAGTTCCTGTTGTTTCCTGCTGTGATGCAAATGGGCTCAAAGCAATCACTTGACATGGATAATCGATTGATCATCTCAGAAACATAGCTTAGCCAAAGATTCAGATGAATGAGGTGCATAATCAATCGATAAATACAAGATGAACCTGCTTTACTTTGTCGCCCCACATGCAAATAGCATATGATCTCTTAAGACTCTTTGACACTATCCATGACTGGCAGCAGTTCACCTGCCAAACATTTTCTTCACTTGGATCATCAATGAAAAGGTTTGGATGAACCACAACTTCTTCCATTATCCCATCTGAGTCAAGACACCCATGGGACTGCTTTGATTTGGCTCAAGAACCCTTTACTCTAAGATATAACTAGCTTGTCCAGGTGTAGCTGGCAATCATATTTGAGAGTTGTGACCAACCATGAGTCAAGGTATGCTCTTATGTTCATTTAATTGTTGTGGCATGTACCAAATGCAAAAGGAAATCTAATTACAACACCATGAATCACTACAAGGTCATCAGATATGAAACCAAACTTCTCATAACCGTATAGCATTTGAACTCCGGAATCTCACAAGGAAACAAAGAGCTACAATGGAAATGACAAACCCGATCAAGCGGTTTTCTTCTTTTTCTTTGACTTTAGCATCACAAGACCAACAAATATGCTCAAGAAAGAAAGGAGAACTACGCCAACAAGCACCGGGATCAAAATGGCATACTCTTGAGGCAGAAAGTATTTGTGGACAAAGTGGTCGCTGTCAACAAATGGCTAAGAAGGATAAAAAAAAAAAAAAAGGAAGCAAAATCACACATCCAACAAAATATCATGAATATTTTATTTGAATTGGAACATAGAAAACTTAGAAGCCACTAACCAGGATGATGACCCAGAAAGTATAGTATGTAAAGATGGACAGACTTGTCGCGGTTAACAAAAATCCAATTGCCTTGTCTCCCAACTCCATTTATCTAGAAATGTATATAAATCTGACCTTAATTTCAGATGTAAAACTAAGGTTCCTGCATGCACACAAATGCAAACTGCATGAGAAACCAAACCAGATAACAATTAAATTGAAGCTGTACAAAAGTAAACCATCGTTAAAATACATGTAGCACCAAATAACAGTACTAGCAGCTTAGTAACTATAATGAACCATGTCACATGCTTTCATTCCATCAATTTAGGCACTGCAATCCAAATACCACAACTGCGTATTGAAAACTCCTGTATTATTCTTCATAATCAAAGAGAATAGCAGCAAATTTTGCAGCTTTGTAACACTGATTCACAATGAACCATGCCACATGCTTTCATTCCCTCAATTTAGGCATTGCGATCCAAATATCACAGCTACATGATCAAAACTTGTCTAATAAATAATAATCCTTTAAAATCAGAATTCCCCAATTGGAATTTGCAAGTAATCAAAGCGAATAGTGGCAAGTAGTTTGTCTGTTTCACTTAAATCATGGTCAATACATATCGGAACATTTTCAGACAAAACAAAGGTTGCAACAAAGAATGCAATTTCAAATACTGACGACTCAAATCTTAAATTTGCACACCACATTCACAACAATGCAACAAAGCAGCAGGGCAATTCCATATTCACAACAAGTGCAGACCTCTTAAGGCCATAAGGGGAATCGTCAGCTGGGTTGAGCGAGCTCAATCAGCACCGAGGGATTCAGCCATTAGGGGACAAGGAGTCACGAGATAGAAGCTCACTAAAGGGAGCGCTCCATGTCGCGCAGAAGGAGGGAGTGATGAGCGTCGCCGCTGCCGGCGACCGCGGAGACGAGCGCTTTTCGCCGTGGATTTGGCCACTGTGGTGCTCAACGACTATCGAAACCCAGCTCGAATCAAGCCAACAAACACACAACGACATGCGATCCACAGCCTCGGGAACCAACCAACCTCAGAGGCAGCCCGAGATACCAAAGCACCGGCCTCAGACCTAGCAGACGAACTAACGCAACAGGCCACGGTACTTCCAAAGCACGAAAGCTTACCCGGCTAACGAGGAGACGGAGGCGGCTCTACAGGCGGCGGCGCTATAGTCGTACGGGAAGGCAGCGTCTCGCCGGAAAAAGAGGCGGCGCACCACTGGATCCGTCCGAGCCTCCGATGCGGCGGCGGAAGGAGTCCGAGCCTCCGAGGCGGCTCCTAGTCCCAGGCGCAGGATTGGGATCTACTGCGTCCACAAATGATCTAAAAGTTCATAATGGTATTTTGACAATTTTATTAACTTTAAAAGAAATCATAATGTAAGATTTATAAGTATCATTTGTATAGATGTCATGTTATATACAATCAATAGAGAGGGATTTGACGATTTGCCACTCTCAACATTGATTCTGTTAAAATGTCACTCTGGTCCACTGTCATACACACAGATGATCACACACAGAGTGGTATACTTAATGAGAACCAATATTGAGAGTGACAAATCGTCAATTTTTTAATAGAAGAGATGGTGTCTTCATTGCATTGTGTATTAATAATGTTTTCATCATTAATACATTCTCTTTTCTTCAAAGACACCTTCTCTCTGCGCATTAATTCTAAAGATTTGAAACAAACGTAGAAATGGTTTGTTAAGAAAGAAACCACATTAATTCTAATTTCATGTCATCATTCTATTCTACATTAAATAAGAAAGGAGTGAAAAAATGCATTGGAAGTGCTCTAAAGGAAACAAATTTAACGGATCAACTATCCATTAATTTTACGTATATTGTTACGAAAATAGTGCCATCATTTACTACTTTCGAACCTCACACCAAAAGTTGTGTTCTCGCATCAATCCAAAAACTGCATGATTGTAACAGGCGCATAGCAACCATAACTCACAGCTCGACATACAATTAACTACAGGCTCATGTAATTAAAACCAGGTTAAAACGTAGATCTTTTCTGCACAAACAAAAAAAGCTTGTATGTAGATCATTTGTAAACAAAGGGAGTAATACTTAAATCTGTATGAAGTAGTGGGCTAGCGGCCCGAAAAAAATTTCGCCGCACGCCTACCACCGAACTAGCCATGGCACCCATACCCGATGGTTGGCACATGGCTGCACCGATCTTGAAGCAAAAAGTCCCCAACCTGCTCCCGTTCTTCTCCCCTCAATTCTTCGTCGGATCTGTCGGGGATAAAATCACAGCCCATTGCCATGGCCCATTCCTGACGGCCCATTCGAACAGCCTACCAGGGCCCAGCTCCCTGGAAGGTTCTATCAGGCCTATGTGCATCCTGTCGAACGAGCCTCCTGGCTGGCACGATGCGTAATGGAGGATTCGCGTTTGAGTCCGACTCGAACAAGAGTTATGCATAGCTACGTGAAGACCCGGACGTGGTTTCCCGGATTGGAGCGGACGTCGTGATCCCCAAGACTTGAGTTTACCTTATCTACCTCGGAATGTATTTGGCATGTATATGAGTTCGTTACGATCTCGTAGTTAGCCCGGCCCGATTATCCCTGGTAGGTCGGTTGTTCAACACTATATAAACAGGGCCCCTACGGCGTGTAGAGGGCACAGGATCATCGCATACTACTTCCTGTACACACATAATTTCGCCGAGACTTGTTCGTCTCGTCGAGCTTCCACCTTGTAATCCTCTTTGATATAAAGAAAGGCTGGACGTATGGCTATTATCTCCTTCGAGAGGCCTGAACGAGGATAAAAACCCTGTGTCTCCCTGTTGCTCGTTGATTGCTGTTCGCATTGCTTGGCAGGTCTTCTATCTCCCTTTTTCAAGAACCTTAGTTGACTTGAGATAGATATCTCAACCGTCGACAGTTGGCGCCGACCGTGGGGATAGTAGATCAAGTCTGTTCGAGTATGTCGAACTCGCTCAGCGACTAGGAAATTCTTCCTGAAGGGTATGACTCAGAAGAGCAGGATGTCTCATCCCCTGCTAGATCGGATCGACCCGTTCGATCTCGTTCGCCCTCCGTATCCGTGACAGAAATCTCTGGCTATGTTCCGGAGATGGTCTTGGATCAAGCTTCCGTCATTGACGATGATTATGGAACCGATGATCTTTACGCCGGTTTAGATACTTCATATTCCAGGGCCATGTCGGTAGATTCTTCCTGTGGCGACACAGTGATGACACCGTCCAGTGTGCCCTCGCATGGTCGTCGCAGTATCAATATGGCCGGCGCTGGAACATCAGAGAATCCTGCGCGGGCCGTGGCAGCCGAAGAGATCGAGCATGTTAACTGTGCTCGGCAACAAGATGGATCTGCCCCAACTGCCCGCGAGCAAGATGTTGTTTGCCGAAGTCTGGATGAGTCCATCAACCAAACTCTGGCGGAGATTCGCGATCAGCGCCAGCGACGCGACCCGCTTTGCGTACCTACACCAGATCCCCCGGCAAAAGATACACTTGCTCGGGATGAATCCCCGCGCAACCGGACTCCGGTCGGGCAAGACGCGGATGCCTCAGGGATCCCAGGACCCCTTGAGCAGAGTCGGAAACGACTCCAGGCCATGGCTACGGTGCTCAGATCCACCAATCAAGCCGATCTCGCCCGCATGGGCGACGCCGTTGCTTCTCACCTTGAGCGACTGGCGGAAGACCTTAAGTCCATAGGTGAAGTCAACACCTTATCCGGGCAGCGCAGTCAGCTTGTCCGGGTGGATTCGGACAGCGAGCACTCCGAAAGATCGCATGACCAACGTCACCGTCAAAGGACGACTCGCCGCGAGCAAGATACCCGTAGTCGCTGTCGCTTGCCAAGTCCCCGTAGTCATCGCGACCATAGGGGCAAGCGTGCGCGCGACGATCACGGACGATCCCCACGGGAAGAGCGCATCGTAGCGACCACGAGGAAGGAGCGTGGAGGATTATCATGGAGAGAGTTCCTCCAGGCAGAGTCCTCCCGCTCAACTAGAGTTCCTCCGGGCAACAGGACCAACGTCTTTTCAAGACTAGATTCTGCTGGGGAAGGTGGCCGGTCTTATGCCTTGGGCTGTAAGGCTTTCTCTGACGAGCTTCGCGTTGTCAGGTGGCCTTTCAAGTTCAAACCCGGTCATATGGAGAGGTACAATGGGACTCAAAACCCAGAAGAGTTCCTTTCCATCTATGCTACAACCATCATGGCAGCCGGAGGTGACGAGCTAGTCATCGCAAATTACCTTCCGACTGTTCTTGAAGGCGCTGCTCGGACGTGGCTGTTCAATCAGCAGGAAGGTTCCGTCCGCTCTTGGAACCAACTTTGTGACGCTCTGATTGCTAATTTTCAGAGCTGTTACGTGCTTCTGGGCAAGGAGGATGATCTGCACCAGATGATCCAGATGAACAGGGAGACCCTCCGCAACTTCGTGAAGCGTTTCATCCAGATCCGCAACACGATGCCGAACATCTCGGACGAATCTGTTGTCCGCGCCTTCAAAAAGGAGTCCGCGACGAGCGGCTCACCCAAGATCTCGAGATCAATGAGACATGAACCGCCAACGACTTGTTCAAGGCGGCTGATCGATAAGGTCGAGCTGCCCGCCCAGCCTGGTGTGGAGGAAAACAAAAGGAGTAGCAACAACCCTGGTGACAAGAAGTCCCAGAAGAAGAAGAACAAAGGTGATGCGAACAATACCGTCGCAGGTATAGATCGCGCACCTCCTCCCAAAAACGGGCAGAAGAAGCCCAACAATAACTACAATGGCAAGAAGCCCACCCATGGAGGCGATCAAGGCAAGAAAGGTCCGAGTGAGCAATATTGCAAGTTCCACCAGAACTACGGGCATGATACACGCCATTGCAGGACCATGGCTGCAAAGCTCGAGGATTTCTACAATGGCAAGGGCCCCATGCCCACCCTGCCCGAAAAAGGTAATGCCGGCAAGGACAAGCGCCAAGCCGATGGTGGTGATCGGGATGATGATGATGAATATCAGTAGCCCGTGAACCATATCGCCGTCATCTTTGGCGGCTCCTCGGCTTACCCTCTCGGCGCAGCCTCAAGGAAGCTGCTCGGGAGGTCCACAACGTCGAAAAGGGCAAGCCTCAGCCCGAATCAATGAAGTGGACCGAGGTCGCCATCTCATTCTCTAAGGAGGATTGCCTCACTGGGATGACCAAGCCTCAGCGGCTCCCACTGGTGGTCGCTCCGACCATCAGCAATGCTAGAGTTGGGCGTGTCTTGATCGACGGCGGGAGTGCGCTAGACTTGCTTTCTGGTAAAGTCTTGGACGAGATGCAGATGCCCTTCTACGGGATTGTTCCGGGAGAAGCCGTTCAGCCGTTGGGGCAGATTGTTCTGCCCGTTACCTTCGGCAGCCCTAGCAACTTTCGGACAGAGTTGATCACGTTCGACGTGGTAGATTTCCCATCTGCCTACAACGCGATCTTGGGCCGACCATCTCTTGGCAAGTTTATGGCCATCTCACACCATGCATACCATTGCGTGAAGATACCGGGTCCAAGCGGCGTGATCACGGTCAAGGGCAACTACAAGGCTGCTCTAGATTGCGACAAGCAATCCTTAGCCCTGGTCGACCAGCTTACACCGCGTGGTCCCGAAGTCCCGCAGATCAAGTCTGCACGTCCCAAGGTTTCTGTCCAGCTAGGGGGAGAGACCAAGGAAGTTCCGCTGTCGCTTGATGACTCTTCCAAGACAGTTCATTTGGGGGTCAATCTGGACCCCAAATAGAAAAGCGAGCTCATTGTGTTACAGGATGCCCGGGACGTGGTAACTAAGTACAAGGCATGTCAATTCCACGCTCGGAAGGCCTATAAACCCACCCAAAAGCTCCAAACGATCCCCTCATCATGGCCCTTCTCCACATGGGGTCTGGATCTGCTCGGCCCGTTCTCTAAGGGTACAAGGGCTGCACACACTTGCTTGTCGCCATTGACACTTTTACAAAGTGGATTGAGACAGAGCCTGTGTCGTCTCTTCACGCCAAAACGGCTATACGCTTCTTCAAAAGCAATGTGATCACGCGCTTCGCGATTCCCCACAAGCTGATCATCGATAACGGTCCCCAGTTCAGAAGCGAGCTATTCCAGAAATACTACGAACAGCTGGGCACCAATCACCATGGTCTGCTTCGCCTTTGTGGCTCATCCACAGAGCAATGGAGCAGTCGAGCGAGCTAACGGACAGTTAGTCCAGGGTATCAAAAGGCGCGTGTTCACCGTGACTCGCGAGCACAACAAAGCACAGGTTGACGGTTCCTTCCGTCCTCAGGCGATTCGCACCCGGGCCGGTGGGCAACCGGGGAAACTCCTTTCCAATTAGTCTACGGTACAGAAGCCATCTTTCCAGCCGAAGTAGTACTCGGCTCGCCTTGCACGAGCTCGGTCAACTTGGTTGACAACGAGCAAGAGCGCCTGCTCGAACTCGATCTCCTCGAAGGCACACGCGAACGGGCACAAGTCAGAAAGGCTTGTCATTACGTACCTGCCGCGGAGGACTTGATCTTCTTCTTCCTCACCACAAGGCGAAGCTTGCGCCTCTTGCCCAGCGGATCCTCGGCTTCTTGTTCGCCTTGGGCCCTGGGCGCTTGCGGCGACAAACTCAGCTCTCTGCTGAGCTGAGCACTTTTCCTGCGCAATGCAAGAAGAGATTCCTTGCGCGCTACCTCCTCCTCAAGCCTCCTCTGCTCGGCGACCTGTTGCAGCCGTTCCATATAGCCCGAGTAAGCCTGCATATAGCGCGTAAGCCATAGGGTCAGGTTCCGTACCTCCTCGTCGCTTTGCTCGATGAGGAGGATGGGGCTTGGGCGTCTCCCACTTGGCTGGCCGCGCGCTGTTGGTTTGCTCGGCGCGCTTCGTTGCCGCAGGGGGCTTCCTTGAGGACTGGCGGCCGCTATGGTGCGGCGAGCTCCACGTCGGCTCGGCGACCACCTTGGCCTTGCCCTTCCTAGCTTCCTCCTTCTCTGACCCAGAGAGCTATTCGACGATCCCGCCGACGATGAGCTGATCTTCCTGCATATGTTGAAGTGTGCGGTTATCGTGCAAGTCTAGCAACTCAGTGGAGATCTGTTTAAGATACCTCTGGTGTACGGATGAGCACGTTCCTAGGGCAGGTATAGGCTACCTCGCCGGTGACCTCGCCGTCCCTCCTAGCAGCCTTCAGCATGGCGTCGACCTGCTCGGTCACCCATGCGTCGGTTGGCTTTACTGTCCGAGCAGAAGAAATCGTTAGTTCCTATTCGGTTAAGTGTTTGAGGAACTTACCCGTGCTCTCCCTGGTGATGTCCTCCCAGCCTTCTATCTTGTAGAAGGGGCAGGACCTTTTTCGCAGCGGACAAATCTTTTCGCCACGAAGTCCCGGATTATCTCTCTGCCCGTGAGCCCGAGGCCCACGAGAGAGGCGATCTTTCGGTGAGATACCACTCCTCGTCGCTCGGCTCCGGCCACAGCATCGAAGTTCCCTTTGCCGGTGCTTTCCCGGTGAAAACGAGCTTGCTGTCGTCGTACCTCCTGGTATAGAACCACCTCATCCACCACGGCCCCATCGAGTCGAGCAGTGGCGGACGAGGATAGGGTGCGTCGTCGGCAGTGGCCCGGAGCTTGAAGTAGTAGCACCCGAGCGCCGAAGCGGCGGAGCTGCTCCTCGTCACTGTGTAATAGTGAAGGAACATCCCCACCGATGGATCTACTCCAAGGTGGTCCTCGCACAGGTGTGCGAAGACCACCATCTGCAAGAAAGAGTTAGGGTTGAGGTTCGTGACCTCTAGCCCGCTAATGTTCAGGAAGGCCTCCACGAAATCGCTTTCGGGAGACCTAAGCCCAAACATCGCAAACTACTCGAAGTTGACGAACTCGTCCTCGAGCGGCTCCGATGATTCCTCCTCCCCGGGCAGCCTCCAGCTGCCGGCGTCGATGTGTCCTTCCTCCTCTAAAGTCCTCAAATCCTCCTCGGTCATGCTAGAGCCTGAGAACTTGGCCAGAGCGATCCCCAGGTTTGGACGAGCAGCTTTGGAAGTGGGTTGTGGCTGTTGATGCTTGCGCGATTGGAAAAGGGCTCAAGAAGGAGATGTGCGCGAGAGTGAAAGTGGCGAGCCGCGAGTGGTTCGGGTGCTCTTTATAGCCCCAGACGAACAGCTATGCAACGGTTCTTTCCTACAAAACGGCTAATTTTTACTACAACGGCCAGGTAAAAACGGTTGCCCGTTCTGACTGCGCAGCAGAAGTTACTGTTGAGATCTGCCAACGGTTACTTTTTTCAGTGTTTGCACTAAGGGTTGAGAGCTCTGCTCGGACAGATGTTGCTCTCTGTTCGACGCAACAGGGTTGCTCGGCACTGATAGGGTTTGCTCGGTCTCGAACAAGTCTTGTTCGGCCGAAACATAGCCTGTTCAGTCGCCTGTTACATGTCTTCGTAGCAGCAAAATTTCCCTCTTTGTGACTTAGAGTCTCAAGAGGAAGACCCCACTCTAGTGAGTCCTTCCACTTGAGTCTCGGGGGCTAGCTGTCGGGAATAAAATCACGGCCCATTGCCATGGCCCACTCCCTGATGGCCCATTCGAACAGCCTACCAGGGCCCAGCTCCCTGGAAGGTTCTATCAGGCTTATGTGCATCCTGCCGAACGGCCTCCTGGCTGGCACAGTGCGTAATGGCCTAGGATTCGCGTTTGAGTCCGACTCGAACAAGAGTTCTGCACAGCTACGTGAAGACCCGAACGTGGTTTCCCGGATTGGAGCGGATGTCGTGATCCCCAAGACTTAGAGTTTACCTTATCTACCTCGGGTTGTATTTGGCATGTATATGAGTTCGTTACGATCTCGTAGTTAGCCCGACCCGATTATCCCTGGTAGGTCGGTTGTTCAACACTATATAAACAGGGCCCCTACGGCGTGTAGAGGGCACGGGATCATCGCATACTACTTCCTGTACACACATAATCTCGCCGAGACTTGTTCGTTTCGTCGAGCTTCCACCTTGTAATCCTCTTTGATATAAAGAAAGGCTGGATGTAGGGCTATTATCTCCTTCGAGAGGCCTAAACGAGGATAAAAACCCTTTGTCTCCCTGTTGCTCGTTGATTGTTGTTTGCATTGCTTGGCAGGTCTTCTATCTCCCTTTTTCAAGAACCTTAGTTGACTTGAGATCGATATCTCAATCATCAACAGGATCATCCATGGCTCTCCCTAGCTCTCCCCATCCAGGTGCGCGGTCCTAGGATGTGCAGTGCTTCCCCGTGCTCTCCCTGTCAGTGGCCGCTGAGGATGTATGTCCAGTCCTATGACTGTATCCCGTTCAACCAATGGGCTTTGTTTGTTTCAGCTTAAATTAAATTAATTTAAATATATAATTGTTATTTTTGTATAAGGTCAATGTTTTAATACTTTGTAGTCATTTTGTGGGGTTGTAAAAAGTTATTCTTACAATTCTTTAAATAATTTTTCATAATTTTTTGAACTTTTCATAACATCTTTCGACGGGTCACAACTTTTTCAGATTAAAGTTTTCAGCAACTTTCAGCTCAAACAAACAAGACCCAAAACATGCATCATAAAAAGAGCCCCAAGACCAAAATTGTGTCCGATAAGATGAAGAATGTCATCCATACCAAACCCAAACCCCTCTTATGCAACCATCGTAGGCCCGATCTACCCCACAGCCGGCGTGCATGTGGTAGAGTGTGGGTTCATCTAAATTTACCTAGCGTATGAACAACTAGATAGGATTGCGCGCCCATGGCACACCTGTTGAACTTTGACATTTGTCTTCAATGGACAAAACCACCACCACAAGTCGATCATCCTTTCAGCATTTGTCATCTATAGAACATGTAACAGCAGTTGCACAAAATAAATATCTATTAGTGCCTGTAATTGAGAAAAGCAAAAACTTTATACATATTTTATTGCATATTACATAATTAATGTTCCATTGCATATTTTATTGTACTATGAAGGAAATAGCCACTATTGTCTTGAGCATATAGATCTCAGTGTCTATACATCAGTTTTGATAACAAAAAAATTGTAGAGGCATAGGAAAGTAACTTAGGCCATTATATATCAGTTTGGATGCACATATGCAAATGGAACAAACCATAAATTCACCGCTAAAGAAATACTGCAATGAAGACATGACCAATTAGTTAATAGTATTTTACCTCTTTAATTCAGTCTACTCAACAAAATGATATGTAGGGCCCAAGACTAAACTTCAACTTGAAATAAAAAAGATTGATGTCTTGTGCATGGTTTCCTCTTTCAACTCTGCGCATCCCCTCAATTTGACAGCACACTAAAAGTCTATTCTTGAAAATGGCACAACCAATTAGGCGTTAACTACCACCAGTTATCCTGCTTTAGTTGCAAGGATCATGGGTGCATGTTGGGTTATACTCCCTCCGTTATGAGATAATAGCCGTTTTAAACTTGTTTAAATTAAGTCTAAGTTTTAGACATTATGTATAGAGAGAACTCTTAAACTACTTAGGTTGAGAACATAAAAATCGTATACATTCGTCTTGAAAGAAACTTTCTTAATATTATAATTTTAATGCATTATAATTAAATTTTTAAAAAATTTATGGTTAAAGTTGTTGTTTGGAGACCGTGTTAATGTTTAAAACAACTATTATTTCATAACGGATGGAGTAGGTGTTTCACTTCACTTGTGATTTAATATGTTTCCCACCCAATGATGACACATTTGTAACACACAAAACATGAGTCTTAAGTGCGACGAGGAAAACTGGACAGATTCGTCGACAAAAACTCCATTGTGATTTCGGACGCCCGAACGGGTGCACTAATTGCAACCTGCGGCCTAGGTTTGGTTAGAGTTTCTTACAGTGCTGGAACCGTTCGAAACATACAAAACTTGAGTCTTACGTGCAACGACGAGGACAGGGCACGTTTGTCGCGAAAAACTACGCCGTGATTTTGGCCACTCGAACTGGTGCATTAATTGCAACAGCCGGCCTTGGTTTTGATGGGGGCATCCAACCCAAGGATACGACCACTTCCCTGACATCCTGTCTGACAATGCCATCTTCATCACCTGCGATCAACGCTGCGACTCCGTCATCGCCTAAGGGCCTAAATCCCGGAGCTCGGCCTTTCAAGTCCAAGACGAAGAACCAGAGAAGCAAGCACGCACCACGAGGACAGCCCATGCGCCAAGGAAGGCCCACGTGGAAGCCCAAGATGCCAGAAAGCCCAGTTCGGCCGCCCAGCCGCACGTCAAATTCAAACGGGCATAACTTGGGCTCCCGAACTCCGATTTCGGCGTGCGACCACTCGTTGGAAAGCTTAGGAGATAAGCTTTCCAATGGATACAGCCCCACATCTAAATTCGTCCAGGAGAATCAGAAACACACAGAAGAAGGTCACGGGCCACAATTTCAGGGTGCTGCGCCACCTTATTTTTGGGCCTATGGCCCATGTAACTTAGGGTTTTGGTGGGCGCCCCTGGTTTGGCTGACCTACTCCCCTGGCCGTCGCTATATATGTGGCCACCACTGTTCTTCTACGCTAAGGTTTTGTTGTGTTTTGGTTGACCCCATGTGTGTCCCTCCTCGTGTTCGCGTGTGTCAACTAGACCACCCGTGACGAGAAACAGAACCTCACCCTTTTCGTGAGATTTATCAGTTATCATCTTGTTCTTGCTTGTTCTCGATTGCTAGCAAGTTCAAGGATCAATCGTGCCTGGCTCGGTTGATCGCCTCGTGTGGTGACATTGCGATTGTTCGGTTGCTGATCCAGTGGATTAGTAGCATCGTCAGTACACCAAATCGACGTATCGTTCTCATCAGAGGATCGGGCCGACCTAGTGCGCATCAAGTGGTATCAGAGCGACGGTTGCCTGGTGAGAACACCCCTTTATCCTTGATTTTAGATCTGTTCTTGTTCATCCTAGACTCCAGAAAACAGCCCACAAAAAGAAAATTATTGTGTTTTTCCCCTTTGATCCAATCCCGTTTAGCCTTTGCTATTGCTTCCTAGTTTAACTTGTTGAATTTGCGTTACTTCGTGTGTCGTTGCTGGTCTTAGCGTTTTGATCTGTAGAGTTTCGAGTTCGAGTCACGTTTTATCACAGTGTTCGTCGATGTTCTTGTGTACCCACCAGATCGCAGCTTTTGCATATCAGCACCATAAACCCACAACCACAACCTGTCCGTGACCCTTCCAACAGATCGCCTCTACCTTCCTTGCTGCGCCACCCAACCAACGCACAAAAATAAATAGACCTTCGGTTGTTGCAAAAAAACAAGTCACGCTTTGCTGTTTCCATCTTTAACCAGTCGCCCAAATCAAAACAGCCATCTAATCAATTCTTGCATAAACCGATCCATACTTTCCCAAAAAAAAGAGCACCTTCCATCTGAACCGACTCCACTTTCCTTGCTGACCAAGCCGAGTCAATCTTTCCTATCCGCGGCTTGATTTCCACCAGCTTGTAGTGTTGACCCGTGAGACAAAAAAAAAAAGAAGGAAAAGAAATTCGGTCAAAAAAATAAAGACAAAAAGAAATGCTTGGCAAGTAAAAAAAAATCAGTGAAAAGAAAAGGTGAGAAAAGTGAAAAAAATAGAGAGGAGAAAAATTGTGGAGCTTTTTCTTGGTGTTGAACGGCTGTTCTGTGGCTACGTCTGTGATTAGGCTCGCGTCTCTAGCACGGTCTAACCTAGGACCAGCACGTACCGTCGTTGAACGTTCTTAAAATTTGTTTTAACTAGTGTGGTTCTAGTATCTGCTTGCTACATATAAATACCAGTCCAAGCTCCACATACTATTAACCACAGGAAAAGTATCTTGCAATCGCTTTGTCACCTTTTGAGTGCAGGATACCACCAGTTATCGATTGATCTTGATAAGCTGCAGGGTAAGAATTTGTAAGAGCTTGGTGAGAGCTTCGAGTGTGAGAGACTTGTCCATTCTAGCTCCTATTTAGTAGATAGGGTTACACATCCCATTGTGTATTTTCTTGTCTACTACTAACAATGACAGGTCCACTTGGAGAAATAAAATTCATATGGGATCAAGAAACCCGGGATAAACTAAAGATACTTGTCGAGAATTGCAATCTTTCTACGACCAAGAATGAGAAAACGCTATTGAAGAAATAATTGAAGCCCGCGTCTCCCAAAAGGAAGGATAGTAAGTGTACTTCAATTAGTAAAGATAAGAATGTGCTTTCTATTCCTGCGACTAACCATGAAGGCAAGAATAATCAAGATGGTGAGCTTTTGAATGCGGCAATGTCGGACAAATACATGAGCCTTATGTCCGAACATGTACTTAGTGCACCACCAGAGCATGCTAGTCAGACTCAACGCAACAACTTATTTCAAACTAAGTTTGTTGTGCAAGAACGTGCGGTGCATGTCATCATTGATGGAGGCAATTGCAGCAACTTCGCAAGCCAAAACATGGTCGAGAAGCTTGGCTTGACCACGACTCAATTCAGCAACCTTACTCGATTGAATGGTTCAATTCTTGTGGTAAGGTCCAGGTAACAAAAACTGTGCGAGTGCCTTACTTTATTGGTTCTTACCATGATTATGTTGATTGTGATGTCTAACCTATGGAATCATGCTCACTTTTATTAGGTAGACCTTGGTTATATGATGTAGAAGCTATTCACAATGGCAGAACCAATCAGTATTCTTTCATATTTAATGGCAAGAAAGTTGTTTTGAAACCCATGACTCCTGCTGAACTAATTAAAGATAAACAAAAGAGAGCTAAAAATAATGCACAGGAGGGTGATAAAATTGCTAGCAGTGCACAAAACTCTGAACCAAAGATAAAGGAGGTAGTCCATTTAGATAAGACTGTGTCCTCCCCTGATACCACATTGCAAACACATGTTTCTTTGCCTCCTGTTGTCACTAACATTTTGCAGGAGCATGAGAAGGAGTCGAGGACGACTCCAATTCAAGAAGGGGAGGATGATGGGGGCATCCAACCCAAGGATACGACCACTGCCCTGACATCCTCTCCGACAATGCCATCTTCATCACCTACGATCAACGCTGCGACTCCGTCATCGCCTAAGGGCCTAAATCCCGGAGCTCGGCCTTTCAAGTCCAAGACGAAGAACCAGAGAAGCAAGCACGCACCACGAGGACAGCCCATGCACCAAGGAAGGCCCACGTGGAAGCCCAAGATGCCAGAAAGCCCAGTTCGGCTGCCCAGCCGCACGTCAACTTCAAACGGGCATAACTTGGGCTCCCGAACTTCCATTTTGGCGTGCGACCACTCGTTGGAAAGCTTAGGAGATAAGCTTTCCAATGGATACAGCCCCACATCTAAATTCGTCCAGGAGAATCAGAAACACACAGAAGAAGGTCACGGGCCACAATTTCAGGGTGCTGCGCCACCTTATTTTTGGGCCTATGGCCCATGTAACTTAGGGTTTTGGTGGGCGCCCCTGGTTTGGCAGACCTACTCCCCCTAGCCGTCGCTATATATGTGGCCACCGCCGTTCTTCTACGCTTAGGTTTTGTTGTGTTTTGGTTAACCCTATGTGTGTCCCTCCTCGTGTTCGCGTGTGTCGACTAGACCACCCGTGACGAGAAACAGAATCTCACCCTTTTCATGAGATTTATCAGTTATCATCTTGTTCTTGCTTGTTCTCGATTGCTAGCAGGTTCAAGGATCAATCGTGCCTGGCTCGGTTGATCGCCTCGTGTGGTGACATTGCGATTGTTCGGTTGCTGATCCAGTGGATTAGTAGCGTCGTCACTACACCAAATCGACGTATCGTTCTCATCAGAAGATCGGGCCGACCTAGTGCGCATCAGCTTTGCCGAAAGTTTTTATAGTGACGGAATGGTTTGAGACACCCAAAACTTGATTATTATCTGCAACGAGTAGGATTGACCATGTTCGTCCCAATAAACTCTACCCATGATTTCGGATGCAAGAACAGGGGTGTTAATTGCTACCACGGGTCTCGGACTGCTTATATTTTCTTACAGCGACGGAACGGTTTGAGATACACAAAATGTGAGTCTTACGTGCCAGGAGGAGGATTGCGCACGTTCGTCCCGAAAAACACCACCGTGATTTTGTCCGCTCGAACTGGTGCATTAATTGCAACCACCGGCCTCAGCTTGCTTAAATTTTCTTACATTTACGGAACGGTTTGAGACACCCAAAACCAGATTCTTACAAGCAACGAGGGCACGTTCGTCACAAAAAACTCTACTGTGATTTTGGCTGCCAGAACTGATTTTCTTACTGTGATGGAACGGTTTGAAACACACAAAACTTGAGTCTTACATGCGACGAGGAGGATTCAGCTCGTTCGTCGCGAAAAACTCCACCGTGATTTCAGCCTCCCGATCTGGCGCATTAATTGCAACCATTGGCCTAGGTTTGGTTAGATTTTCTTAGACTGACGGAACGGTTTGTAAGACACAAAACATGAGTCTTAAGTGCGACGAGGAAAACCGGACACATTCGTCGCGAAAAACTCCATTGTGATTTCGGACGCCCGAACAGGTGCACTAATTGCAACCTGTGGCCTAGGTTTGGTTAGAGTTTCTTACAGTGCTGGAACCATTCGTAACATACAAAACTTGAGTCTTACGTGCAACGACGAGAACTGGGCACGTTCGTCGCGAAAAACTACGCCGTGATTTTGGCCGCCCGAGTTGGTGCATTAATTGCAACAGCCGGCCTTGGTTTGCCGAAAGTTTTTATAGTGACGGAATGGTTTGAGACACCCAAAACTTGATTATTATCTGCAACGAGGAGGATTGACCATGTTCGTCCCAATAAACTCCACCCATGATTTCGGATGCAAGAACAGGGGTGGTGTTCACGGGTCTCGGACTGCTTAGATTTTCTTACAGCGACGGAACGGTTTGAGATACACAAAACGTGAGTCTTACGTGCCAAGAGGAGGATTGCGCACGTTCGTCCCGAAAAACTCCACCGTGATTTTGTCCGCTCGAACTGGTGCATTAATTGCAACCATCGGCCTCAGCTTGCTTAAATTTTCTTACATTTACGGAACGGTTTGAGACACCCAAAACCAGATTCTTACAAGCAACGAGGGCACGTTCGTCACAAAAACTGTCTTGTGATTTGGCTGCCGAACTGATTTTCTTCTTGTGATGGAGCGGTTTGAAACACACAAAACTTGAGTCTTACGTGCGACGAGGAGGATTCAGCTCGTTCGTCGCGAAAAACTCCACCGTGATTTCAGCCTCCCGATCTGGCGCATTAATTGCAACCATTGGCCTAGGTTTGGTTAGATTTTCTTAGACTGACGGAACGGTTTGTAAGACACAAAACATGAGTCTTAAGTGCGACGAGGAAAACCGGACACATTAAATCGCGAAAAACTCCATTGTGATTTGGACGCCGAACGGGTGCACTAATTGCAACCTGTGGCCTAGGTTTGGTTAGAGTTTCTTCTGATCTGGGAACCATTCGTAACATACAAAACTTGAGTCTTACGTTACAACGACGAGAATCTGGGCACGTTAAATCGCGAAAAACTACGCCGTGATTTTGGCCGCCCGAACTGGTGCATTAATTGCAACAGCCGGCCTTGGTTTGCCGAAAGTTTTTATAGTGACGGAATGGTTTGAGACACCCAAAACTTGATTATTATCTGCAACGAGTAGGATTGACCATGTTCGTCCCAATAAACTCCACCCATGATTTCGGATGCAAGAACAGGGGTGTTAATTGCAACCACGGGTCTCGGACTGCTTATATTTTCTTACAGCGACGGAACGGTTTGAGATACACAAAACGTGAGTCTTACGTGCCAGGAGGAGGATTGCGCATGTTCGTCCCGAAAAACTCGACCGTGATTTTGTCCGCTCGAACTGGTGCATTAATAGCAACCACCGGCCCCAGCTTGCTTAAATTTTCTTACATTTACGGAACGGTTTGAGACACCCAAAACCAGATTCTTACAAGCAACGAGGGCACGTTCGTCACAAAAACTGTATCTTGTGATTTGGCTGCGTAACTGATTTTCTTACTGTGATGGAACGGTTTGAAACACACAAAACTTGAGTCTGACGTGCGACGAGGAGGATTCAGCTCGTTCGTCGCGAAAAACTCCATTGTGATTTCGAACGCCCGAACGGGTGCACTAATTGCAACCTGCGGCCTAGGTTTGGTTAGAGTTTCTTACAGCGCTGGAACCGTTCGAAACATACAAAACTTGAGTCTTACGTGCAACGACGAGGACTGGGCACGTTCGTCGCGAAAAACAACGTCGTGATTTTGGCCGCCCGAGCTGGTGCATTCATTGCAACAGCCGGCCTTGGTTTGCCGAAAGTTTTTATAGTGACGGAATGGTTTGAGACACCCAAAAGTTGATTATTATCTGCAACGAGGAGGATTGACCATGTTCGTCCCAATAAACTCCACCCATGATTTCGGATGCAGGAACAGGGGTGTTCACGTGTCTCGGACTGCTTAGATTTTCTTACAGCGACGGAACGGTTTGAGATACACAAAACGTGAGTCTTACGTGCCAAGAGGAGGATTGCGCACGTTCGTCCCGAAAAACTCCACCGTTATTTTGTCCGCTCGAACTGGTGCATTAATTGCAACCATCGGCCTCAGCTTGCTTAAATTTTCTTACATTTATGGAACGGTTTGAGACACCCAAAACCAGATTCTTACAAGCAACGAGGGCACGTTCATCACAAAAAACTGTACTGTGATTTCGGCTGCCAGAACTGATTTTCTTACTGTGATGGAACGGTTTGAAACACACAAAACTTGAGTCTTATGTGCGACGAGGAGGATTCAGCTCGTTCGTCGCGAAAAACTCCACCGTGATTTCAGCCTCCCGATCTGGCGCATTAAGTGCAACCATTGGCCTAGGTTTGGATAGATTTTCTTACACTGACGGAACGGTTTGTAACACACAAAACATGAGTCTTAAGTGCGACGAGGAAAACCGGACACATTCGTCACGAAAAACTCCATTGTGATTTCGGACGCCCGAACGGGTGCACTAATTGCATCCTGCGGCCTAGGTTTGGTTAGAGTTTCTTACAGTGCTGGAACCGTTCGAAACATACAAAACTTGAGTCTTACGTGCAACGACGAGGACTGGGCACGTTCGTCGCGAAAAACTACGCCGTGATTTTGGCCGCCCGAGCTGGTGCATTAATTGCAACAGCCGGCCTTTGTTTGCCGAAAGTTTTTATAGTGACGGAATGGTTTGAGACACCCAAAACTTGATTATTGTCTGCAACGAGAAGGATTGACCATGTTCGTCCCAATAAACTCCACCCATGATTTCGGATGCAAGAACAGGGGTGTTAATTGCAACCACGGGTCTCGGACTGCTTATATTTTCTTACAGCGACGGAACGGCTTGAGATACACAAAACGTGAGTCTTACGTGCCAGGAGGAGGATTGCGCACGTTCGTCCCGAAAAACTCGACCTTGATTTTATCCGCTCGAACTGGTGCATTAATTGCCACCGGCCCCAGCTTGCTTAAATTTTCTTACATTTACGGAACGGTTTGAGACACCCAAAACCAGATTCTTACAAGCAACGAGGGCACGTTCGTCACAAAAAACTCTCTTGTGATTTGGCTGCGGAACTGATTTTCTTCTTGTGATGGAGCGGTTTGAAACACACAAAACTTGAGTCTTACGTGCGGCGAGGAGGATTCAGCTCGTTAAATCGCGAAAAACTCCACCGTGATTTCAGCCTCCCGATCTGGCGCATTAATTGCAACCATTGGCCTAGGTTTGGTTAGATTTTCTTACACTGACGGAACGGTTTGTAACACACAAAACATGAGTCTTAAGTGCGACGAGGAAAACCGGACACATTCGTCGCGAAAAACTCCATTGTGATTTCGGACGCCCGAACGGGTGCACTAATTGCAACCTGCGGCCTAGGTTTGGTTAGAGTTTCTTACAGTGCTGGAACCGTTCGAAACATACAAAACTTGAGTCTTCGTTACAACGACGAGGACTGGGCACGTTAAATCGCGAAAAACTACGCCGTTATTTTGGCCGCCCGAACTGGTGCATTAATTGCAACAGCCGGCCTTGGTTTGCCGAAAGTTTTTATAGTGACGGAATGGTTTGAGACACCCAAAACTTGATTATTATCTGCAACGAGGAGGATTGACCATGTTCGTCCCAATAAACTCCACCCATGATTTCGGATGCAAGAACAGGGGTGTTAATTGCAACCACGGGTCTCGGACTGCTTATATTTTCTTACAGCGACGGAACGGTTTGAGATACACAAAACGTGAGTCTTACGTGCCAGGAGGAGGATTGCGCACGTTCGTCCCGAAAAACTCCACCGTGATTTTGTCCGCTCGAACTGGTGCATTAATTGCAACCACCGGCCTCAGCTTGCTTAAATTTTCTTACATTTACGGAACGGTTTGAGACACCCAAAACCAGATTCTTACAAGCAACGAGGGCACGTTCGTCACAAAAACTGTCTGTGATTTGGCTGCGAAACTGATTTTCTTCTTGTGATGGAACGGTTTGAAACACACAAAACTTGAGTCTTACGTGCGACGAGGAGGATTCAGCTCGTTCGTCGCGAAAAACTCCACCGTGATTTCAGCCTCCCGATCTGGCGCATTAATTGCAACCATTGGCCTAGGTTTGGTTAGATTTTCTTACACTGACGGAACGGTTTGTAACACACAAAACATGAGTCTTAAGTGCGACGAGGAAAACCGGACACATTAAATCGCGAAAAACTCCATTGTGATTTGGACGCCCGAGCGGGGTGCACTAATTGCAACCTGCGGCCTAGGTTTGGTTAGAGTTTCTTACAGTGCTGGAACCGTTCGAAACATACAAAACTTGAGTCTTACGTGCAACGACGAGGACTGGGCACGTTCGTCGCGAAAAACTACGCCGTGATTTTGGCCGCCCGAACTGGTGCATTAATTGCAACAGCCGGCCTTGGTTTGCCGAAAGTTTTTATAGTGACGGAATGGTTTGAGACACCCAAAACTTGATTATTATCTGCAACGAGGAGGATTGACCATGTTCGTCCCAATAAACTCCACCCATGATTTCGGATGCAAGAACAGGGGTGTTAATTGCAACCACGGGTCTCGGACTGCTTAGATTTTCTTACAGCGACGGAACGGTTTGAGATACACAAAACGTGAGTCTTACGTGCCAGGAGGAGGATTGCGCACGTTCGTCCCGAAAAACTCCACCGTGATTTTGTCCGCTCGAACTGGTGCATTAATTGCAACCACCGGCCTCAGCTTGCTTAAATTTTCTTACATTTACGGAACGGTTTGAGACACCCAAAACCAGATTCTTACAAACAACGAGGGCACGTTCGTCACAAAAACTCTCTGTGATTTGGCTGCGAGAACTGATTTTCTTCTGTGATGGAGCGGTTTGAAACACACAAAACTTGAGTCTTCGTGCGACGAGGAGGATTCAGCTCGTTAAATCGCGAAAAACTCCACCGTGATTTCAGCCTCCGATCTGGCGCATTAATTGCAACCATTGGCCTAGGTTTGGTTAGATTTTCTTACACTTGCCGGAGCGGTTTGTAACACACAAAACATGAGTCTTAAGTGCGACGAGGAAAACCGGACACATTAAATCGCGAAAAACTCCATTGTGATTTGGACGCCCGAGCGGTGCACTAATTGCAACCTGCGGCCTAGGTTTGGTTAGAGTTTCTTACAGTGCTGGAACCGTTGAAACATACAAAACTTGAGTCTTACGTTACAGCGACGAGGACTGGGCACGTTAAATCGCGAAAAACTACGCCGTGATTTTGGCCGCCCGAACTGGTGCATTAATTGCAACAGCCGGCCTTGGTTTGCCAAAAGTTTTTATAGTGACGGAATGGTTTGAGACACCCAAAACTTGATTATTATCTGCAACGAGGAGGATTGACCATGTTCGTCCCAATAAACTCCACCCATGATTTCGGATGCAAGAACAGGGGTGTTAATTGCAACCACGGGTCTCGGACTGCTTAGATTTTCTTACAGCGACGGAACGGTTTGAGATACACAAAACGTGAGTCTTACGTGCCAGGAGGAGGATTGCGCACGTTCGTCCCGAAAAACTCCACCGTGATTTTGTCCGCTCGAACTGGTGCATTAATTGCAACCACCGGCCTCAGCTTGCTTAAATTTTCTTACATTTACGGAACGGTTTGAGACACCCAAAACCAGATTCTTACAAGCAACGAGGGCACGTTCGTCACAAAAAACTCTACTGTGATTTCGGCTGCCAGAACTGATTTTCTTACTGTGATGGAACGGTTTGAAACACACAAAACTTGAGTCTTACGTGCGACGAGGAGGATTCAGCTCGTTCGTCGCGAAAAACTCCACCGTGATTTCAGCCTCCCGATCTGGCGCATTAATTGCAACCATTGGCCTAGGTTTGGTTAGATTTTCTTACAGTGACGGAACGGTTTGTAACACACAAAACATGAGTCTTAAGTGCGACGAGGAAAACCGGACACATTCGTCGCGAAAAACTCCATTGTGATTTCGGACGCCCGAACGGGTGCACTAATTGCAACCTGCGGCCTAGGTTTGGTTAGAGTTTCTTACGGTGCTGGAACCGTTCGAAACATACAAAACTTGAGTCTTACGTGCAACGACGAGGACTGGGCACGTTCGTCGCGAAAAACTACGCCGTGATTTTGGCCGCCCGAACTGGTGCATTAATTGCAACAGCCGGCCTTGGTTTGCCGAAAGTTTTTATAGTGACGGAATGGTTTGAGACACCCAAAACTTGATTATTATCTGCAACGAGGAGGATTGACCATGTTCGTCCCAATAAACTCCACCCGTGATTTCGGATGCAAGAACAGGGGTGTTAATTGCAACCACGGGTCTCGGACTGCTTAGATTTTCTTACAGCGACGGAACGGTTTGAGATACACAAAACGTGAGTCTTACGTGCCAGGAGGAGGATTGCGCACGTTCGTCCCGAAAAACTCCACCGTGATTTTGTCCGCTCGAACTGGTGCATTAATTGCAACCACCGGCCTCAGCTTGCTTAAATTTTCTTACATTTACGGAACGGTTTGAGACACCCAAAACCAGATTCTTACAAGCAACGAGGGCACGTTCGTCACAAAAACTCTCTGTGATTTGGCTGCGAACTGATTTTCTTCCTGTGATGGAACGGTTTGAAACACACAAAACTTGAGTCTTACGTGCGACGAGGAGGATTCAGCTCGTTCGTCGCGAAAAACTCCACCGTGATTTCAGCCTCCCGATCTGGCGCATTAATTGCAACCATTGGCCTAGGTTTGGTTAGATTTTCTTACAGGTGGGAGCGGTTTGTAACACACAAAACATGAGTCTTAAGTGCGACGAGGAAAACCGGACACATTAAATCGCGAAAAACTCCATTGTGATTTGGACGCCCGAGCGGTGCACTAATTGCAACCTGCGGCCTAGGTTTGGTTAGAGTTTCTTACAGTGCTGGAACCGTTGAAACATACAAAACTTGAGTCTTCGTTAGCGACGAGGACTGGGCACGTTAAATCGCGAAAAACTACGCCGTGATTTTGGCCGCCCGAACTGGTGCATTAATTGCAACAGCCGGCCTTGGTTTGCGAAAGTTTTTATAGTGGCGGAATGGTTTGAGACACCCAAAACATGATTATTATCTGCAGCGAGGAGGATTGACCATGTTCGTCCCAATAAACTCCACCCATGATTTGGATGCAAGAACAGGGTGTTAATTGCAACCACGGGTCTCGGACTGCTTAGATTTTCTTACAGCGACGGAGCGGTTTGAGATACACAAAGCGTGAGTCTTACGTGCCAGGAGGAGGATTGCGCCGCGTTAGTCGAAAAACTCCACCGTGATTTTGTCCGCTCGAACTGGTGCATTAATTGCAACCACCGGCCTCAGCTTGCTTAAATTTTCTTACATTTACGGAGCGGTTTGAGACACCCAAAACCAGATTCTTACAAACAGCGAGACACGTTCGTCACAAAAAACTCTCTGTGATTTGGCTGCGGAACTGATTTTCTTCTTGTGATGGAGCGGTTTGAAACACACAAAACTTGAGTCTTCGTGCGACGAGGAGGATTCAGCTCGTTAAATCGCGAAAAACTCCACCGTGATTTCAGCCTCCCGATCTGGCGCATTAATTGCAACCATTGGCCTAGGTTTGGTTAGATTTTCTTACTGTGGCCGGAGCGGTTTGTAACACACAAAACATGAGTCTTAAGTGCGACGAGGAAAACTGGACACATTAAATCGCGAAAAACTCCATTGTGATTTGGACGCCCGAGCAGGTGCACTAATTGCAACCTGCGGCCTAGGTTTGGTTAGAGTTTCTTACAGTGCTGGAACCGTTGAAACATACAAAACTTGAGTCTTCGTTACAGCGACGAGGACTGAGGCACGTTAAATCGCGAAAAACTACGTCGTGATTTTGGCCGCCCGAACTGGTGCATTAATTGCAACAACCGGCCTTGGTTTGCGAAAGTTTTTATAGTGGCGGAATGGTTTGAGACACCCAAAACTTGATTATTATCTGCAGCGAGGAGGATTGACCATGTTCGTCCCAATAAACTCCACCCATGATTTGGATGCAAGAACAGGGTGTTAATTGCAACCACGGGTCTCGGACTGCTTAGATTTTCTTACAGCGGACGGAGCGGTTTGAGATACACAAAGCGTGAGTCTTACGTGCCAGGAGGAGGATTGCGCCGTTAGTCGAAAAACTCCACCGTGATTTTGTCCGCTCGAACTGGTGCATTAATTGCAACCACCGGCCTCAGCTTGCTTAAATTTTCTTACATTTACGGAGCGGTTTGAGACACCCAAAACCAGATTCTTACAAGCAGCGAGGGCACGTTAGTCACAAAAAACTCTCTTGTGATTTGGCTGCGAACTGATTTTCTTCTTGTGATGGAGCGGTTTGAAACACACAAAACTTGAGTCTTCGTGCGACGAGGAGGATTCAGCTCGTTAAATCGCGAAAAACTCCACCGTGATTTCAGCCTCCCGATCTGGCGCATTAATTGCAACCATTGGCCTAGGTTTGGTTAGATTTTCTTACAGTGGCGGAGCGGTTTGTAACACACAAAACATGAGTCTTAAGTGCGACGAGGAAAACCGGACACATTAAATCGCGAAAAACTCCATTGTGATTTGGACGCCCGAGCGGGTGCACTAATTGCAACCTGCGGCCTAGGTTTGGTTAGAGTTTCTTACAGTGCTGGAACCGTTGAAACATACAAAACTTGAGTCTTCGTTACAGCGGCGAGGAGGACTGGGCACGTTAAATCGCGAAAAACTACGCCGTGATTTTGGCCGCCCGAACTGGTGCATTAATTGCAACAACCGGCCTTGGTTTGCGAAAGTTTTTATAGTGACGGAATGGTTTGAGACACCCAAACTTGATTATTATCTGCAGCGAGGAGGATTGACCATGTTACGTCCCAATAAACTCCACCCATGATTTGGATGCAAGAACAGGGTGTTAATTGCAACCACGGGTCTCGGACTGCTTAGATTTTCTTACAGCGGCGGAGCGGTTTGAGATACACAAAGCGTGAGTCTTACGTGCCAGGAGGAGGATTGCGCGTTAGTCGAAAAACTCCACCGTGATTTTGTCCGCTCGAACTGGTGCATTAATTGCAACCACCGGCCTCAGCTTGCTTAAATTTTCTTACATTTACGGAACGGTTTGAGACACCCAAAACCAGATTCTTACCAGCAGCGAGGGCACGTTAGTCACAAAAACTCTCTGTGATTTGGCTGCGAACTGATTTTCTTCTTGTGATGGAGCGGTTTGAAACACACAAAACTGGAGTCTTACGTGCGACGAGGAGGATTCAGCTCGTTCGTCGCGAAAAACTCCACCGTGATTTCAGCCTCCCGATCTGGCGCATTAATTGCAACCATTGGCCTAGGTTTGGTTAGATTTTCTTACAGTGACGGAACGGTTTGTAAGACACAAAACATGAGTCTTAAGTGCGACGAGGAAAACTGGACACATTAAATCGCGAAAAACTCCATTGTGATTTGGACGCCCGAGCGGGTGCACTAATTGCAACCTGCGGCCTAGGTTTGGTTAGAGTTTCTTCTGTGCTGGAACCGTTGAAACATACAAAACTTGAGTCTTCGTTACAGCAGCGAGGACTGAGCACGTTAAATCGCGAAAAACTACGCCGTGATTTTGGCCGCCCGAACTGGTGCATTAATTGCAACAACCGGCCTTGGTTTGCGAAAGTTTTTATAGTGACGGAATGGTTTGAGACACCCAAAACTTGATTATTATCTGCAACGAGGAGGATTGACCATGTTCGTCCCAATAAACTCCACCCATGATTTGGGATGCAAGAACAGGGTGTTAATTGCAACCACGGGTCTCGGACTGCTTAGATTTTCTTACAGCGACGGAGCGGTTTGAGATACACAAAGCGTGAGTCTTACGTGCCAGGAGGAGGATTGCGCGTTAGTCGAAAAAAACTCCACCGTGATTTTGTCCGCTCGAACTGGTGCATTAATTGCAACCACCGGCCTCGGCTTGCTTAAATTTTCTTACATTTACGGAGCGGTTTGAGACACCCAAAACCAGATTCTTACAAACAGCGAGGGCACGTTCGTCACAAAAAACTCTCTGTGATTTGGCTGCGGAACTGATTTTCTTCTGTGATGGAGCGGTTTGAAACACACAAAACTTGAGTCTTCGTGCGACCGGAGGATTCAGCTCGTTAAATCGCGAAAAACTCCACCGTGATTTCAGCCTCCCGATCTGGCGCATTAATTGCAACCATTGGCCTAGGTTTGGTTAGATTTTCTTACTGATGCGGAGCGGTTTGTAACACACAAAACATGAGTCTTAAGTGCGACGAGGAAAACTGGACACATTAAATCGCGAAAAACTCCATTGTGATTTGGACGCCCGAGCGGGTGCACTAATTGCAACCTGCGGCCTAGGTTTGGTTAGAGTTTCTTACGATGCTGGAACCGTTGAAACATACAAAACTTGAGTCTTCGTTACAGCAGCGAGGACTGAGCACGTTAAATCGCGAAAAACTACGCCGTGATTTTGGCCGCCGAACTGGTGCATTAATTGCAACAACCGGCCTTGGTTTGCGAAAGTTTTTATAGTGGCGGAATGGTTTGAGACACCCAAAACTTGATTATTATCTGCAGCGAGGAGGATTGACCATGTTCGTCCCAATAAACTCCACCCATGATTTGGATGCAAGAACAGGGTGTTAATTGCAACCACGGGTCTCGGACTGCTTAGATTTTCTTACAGCGACGGAGCGGTTTGAGATACACAAAGCGTGAGTCTTACGTGCCGGAGGAGGATTGCGCCGTTAGTCGAAAAAACTCCACCGTGATTTTGTCCGCTCGAACTGGTGCATTAATTGCAACCACCGGCCTCGGCTTGCTTAAATTTTCTTACATTTACGGAGCGGTTTGAGACACCCAAAACCAGATTCTTACAAACAGCGAGGGCACGTTCGTCACAAAAAACTCTCTGTGATTTGGCTGCGAACTGATTTTCTTCTGTGATGGAGCGGTTTGAAACACACAAAACTTGAGTCTTCGTGCGGCGAGGAGGATTCAGCTCGTTAAATCGCGAAAAACTCCACCGTGATTTCAGCCTCCCGATCTGGCGCATTAATTGCAACCATTGGCCTAGGTTTGGTTAGATTTTCTTACAGTGACGGAACGGTTTGTAACACACAAAACATGAGTCTTAAGTGCGACGAGGAAAACTGGACACATTCGTCGCGAAAAACTCCATTGTGATTTCGGACGCCCGAACGGGTGCACTAATTGCAACCTGCGGCCTAGGTTTGGTTAGAGTTTCTTACAGTGCTGGAACCGTTCGAAACATACAAAACTTGAGTCTTCGTTAGCGAGCGAGGACTGAGCACGTTAAATCGCGAAAAACTACGCCGTGATTTTGGCCGCCCGAACTGGTGCATTAATTGCAACAGCCGGCCTTGGTTTGCCGAAAGTTTTTATAGTGGCGGAATGGTTTGAGACACCCAAAACTTGATTATTATCTGCAACGAGGAGGATTGACCATGTTCGTCCCAATAAACTCCACCCATGATTTCGGATGCAAGAACAGGGGTGTTAATTGCAACCACGGGTCTCGGACTGCTTAGATTTTCTTACAGCGACGGAACGGTTTGAGATACACAAAACGTGAGTCTTACGTGCCCGGAGGAGGATTGCGCACGTTAGTCGAAAAAACTCCACCGTGATTTTGTCCGCTCGAACTGGTGCATTAATTGCAACCACCGGCCTCAGCTTGCTTAAATTTTCTTACATTTACGGAGCGGTTTGAGACACCCAAAACCAGATTCTTACAAACAGCGAGGGCACGTTCGTCACAAAAACTCTCTTGTGATTTGGCTGCCAGAACTGATTTTCTTCTTGTGATGGAGCGGTTTGAAACACACAAAACTTGAGTCTTCGTGCGACGAGGAGGATTCAGCTCGTTAAATCGCGAAAAACTCCACCGTGATTTCAGCCTCCCGATCTGGCGCATTAATTGCAACCATTGGCCTAGGTTTGGTTAGATTTTCTTACAGATGTGGAGCGGTTTGTAACACACAAAACATGAGTCTTAAGTGCGACGAGGAAAACTGGACACATTAAATCGCGAAAAACTCCATTGTGATTTGGACGCCGAGCAGGTGCACTAATTGCAACCTGCGGCCTAGGTTTGGTTAGAGTTTCTTACAGTGCTGGAACCGTTGAAACATACAAAACTTGAGTCTTCGTTACAGCGAGAGGACTGAGCACGTTAAATCGCGAAAAACTACGCCGTGATTTTGGCCGCCCGAACTGGTGCATTAATTGCAACAGCCGGCCTTGGTTTGCGAAAGTTTTTATAGTGGCGGAATGGTTTGAGACACCCAAAACTTGATTATTATCTGCAGCGAGGAGGATTGACCATGTTCGTCCCAATAAACTCCACCCATGATTTGGATGCAAGAACAGGTGTGTTAATTGCAACCACGGGTCTCGGACTGCTTAGATTTTCTTACAGCGGCGGAGCGGTTTGAGATACACAAAGCGTGAGTCTTACGTGCCAGGAGGAGGATTGCGCGTTAGTCGAAAAAACTCCACCGTGATTTTGTCCGCTCGAACTGGTGCATTAATTGCAACCACCGGCCTCAGCTTGCTTAAATTTTCTTACATTTACGGAGCGGTTTGAGACACCCAAAACCAGATTCTTACAAACAGCGAGGGCACGTTCGTCACAAAAACTCTCTGTGATTTGGCTGCGAGAACTGATTTTCTTCTGTGATGGAGCGGTTTGAAACACACAAAACTTGAGTCTTCGTGCGACGAGGAGGATTCAGCTCGTTAAATCGCGAAAAACTCCACCGTGATTTCAGCCTCCCGATCTGGCGCATTAATTGCAACCATTGGCCTAGGTTTGGTTAGATTTTCTTACAGCGGCGGAGCGGTTTGTAACACACAAAACATGAGTCTTAAGTGCGACGAGGAAAACCGGACACATTAAATCGCGAAAAACTCCATTGTGATTTGGACGCCCGAGCGGGTGCACTAATTGCAACCTGCGGCCTAGGTTTGGTTAGAGTTTCTTCTGTGCTGGAACCGTTGAAACATACAAAACTTGAGTCTTCGTTACAGCGACGAGGACTGAGCACGTTAAATCGCGAAAAACTACGCCGTGATTTTGGCCGCCCGAACTGGTGCATTAATTGCAACAACCGGCCTTGGTTTGCGAAAGTTTTTATAGTGACGGAATGGTTTGAGACACCCAAAACTTGATTATTATCTGCAGCGAGGAGGATTGACCATGTTCGTCCCAATAAACTCCACCCATGATTTGGATGCAAGAACAGGTGTGTTAATTGCAACCACGGGTCTCGGACTGCTTAGATTTTCTTACAGCGGCGGAGCGGTTTGAGATACACAAAGCGTGAGTCTTACGTGCCAGGAGGAGGATTGCGCCGTTAGTCGAAAAAACTCCACCGTGATTTTGTCCGCTCGAACTGGTGCATTAATTGCAACCACCGGCCTCAGCTTGCTTAAATTTTCTTACATTTACGGAGCGGTTTGAGACACCCAAAACCAGATTCTTACAAACAGCGAGGGCACGTTCGTCACAAAAACTCTCTGTGATTTGGCTGCGAACTGATTTTCTTCTTGTGATGGAGCGGTTTGAAACACACAAAACTTGAGTCTTCGTGCGACGAGGAGGATTCAGCTCGTTAAATCGCGAAAAACTCCACCGTGATTTCAGCCTCCCGATCTGGCGCATTAATTGCAACCATTGGCCTAGGTTTGGTTAGATTTTCTTACATTGGCGGAGCGGTTTGTAACACACAAAACATGAGTCTTAAGTGCGACGAGGAAAACTGGACACATTAAATCGCGAAAAACTCCATTGTGATTTGGACGCCCGAGCGGGTGCACTAATTGCAACCTGCGGCCTAGGTTTGGTTAGAGTTTCTTCTGTGCTGGAACCGTTGAAACATACAAAACTTGAGTCTTCGTTACAGCGGCGAGGACTGAGGCACGTTAAATCGCGAAAAACTACGCCGTGATTTTGGCCGCCCGAACTGGTGCATTAATTGCAACAACCGGCCTTGGTTTGCGAAAGTTTTTATAGTGGCGGAATGGTTTGAGACACCCAAAACTTGATTATTATCTGCAGCGAGGAGGATTGACCATGTTCGTCCCAATAAACTCCACCCATGATTTGGATGCAAGAACAGGTGTGTTAATTGCAACCACGGGTCTCGGACTGCTTAGATTTTCTTACAGCGGCGGAGCGGTTTGAGATACACAAAGCGTGAGTCTTACGTGCCAGGAGGAGGATTGCGCCGTTAGTCGAAAAAAACTCCACCGTGATTTTGTCCGCTCGAACTGGTGCATTAATTGCAACCACCGGCCTCGGCTTGCTTAAATTTTCTTACATTTACGGAGCGGTTTGAGACACCCAAAACCAGATTCTTACAAACAGCGAGGGCACGTTCGTCACAAAAAACTCTCTGTGATTTGGCTGCGAGAACTGATTTTCTTCTTGTGATGGAGCGGTTTGAAACACACAAAACTTGAGTCTTCGTGCGAGAGGAGGATTCAGCTCGTTAAATCGCGAAAAACTCCACCGTGATTTCAGCCTCCCGATCTGGCGCATTAATTGCAACCATTGGCCTAGGTTTGGTTAGATTTTCTTACACGTGGCGGAGCGGTTTGTAACACACAAAACATGAGTCTTAAGTGCGACGAGGAAAACTGGACACATTAAATCGCGAAAAACTCCATTGTGATTTGGACGCCGAGCGGGTGCACTAATTGCAACCTGCGGCCTAGGTTTGGTTAGAGTTTCTTACAGTGCTGGAACCGTTGAAACATACAAAACTTGAGTCTTCGTTACAGCGAGCGAGGACTGGGCACGTTAAATCGCGAAAAACTACGCCGTGATTTTGGCCGCCCGAACTGGTGCATTAATTGCAACAACCGGCCTTGGTTTGCGAAAGTTTTTATAGTGACGGAATGGTTTGAGACACCCAAAACTTGATTATTATCTGCAGCGAGGAGGATTGACCATGTTCGTCCCAATAAACTCCACCCATGATTTGGATGCAAGAACAGGTGTGTTAATTGCAACCACGGGTCTCGGACTGCATAGATTTTCTTACAGCGACGGAACGGTTTGAGATACACAAAACGTGAGTCTTACGTGCCAGGAGGAGGATTGGGCACGTTCGTCCCGAAAAACACCACCGTGATTTTGTCCGCTCGAACTGGTGCATTAATTGCAACCACCGGCCTCAGCTTGCTTAAATTTTCTTACATTTACGGAACGGTTTGAGACACCCAAAACCAGATTCTTACATGCAACGAGGGCACGTTCGTCACAAAAACTCTCTGTGATTTGGCTGCGGAACTGATTTTCTTCTTGTGATGGAGCGGTTTGAAACACACAAAACTTGAGTCTTCGAGCGACGAGGTTCAGCTCGTTAAATCGCGAAAAACTCCACCGTGATTTCAGCCTCCCGATCTGGCGCATTAATTGCAACCAATGGCCTAGGTTTGGTTAGATTTTCTTACAGCGACGGAACGGTTTGTAACACACAAAACTTGAGTCTTAAGTGCGACGAGGAAAACTGGACACATTCATCGCGAAAAACTCCATTGTGATTTCGGACGCCCGAACGGGTGCACTAATTGCAACCTGCGGCCTAGGTTTGGTTAGAGTTTCTTACAGTGCTGGAACCGTTGAAACATACAAAACTTGAGTCTTCGTTACAGCGACGAGGACTGAGCACGTTAAATCGCGAAAAACTACGCCGTGATTTTGGCCGCCCGAACTGGTGCATTAATTGCAACAACCGGCCTTGGTTTGCGAAAGTTTTTATAGTGACGGAATGGTTTGAGACACCCAAAACTTGATTATTATCTGCAGCGAGGAGGATTGACCATGTTCGTCCCAATAAACTCCACCCATGATTTGGATGCAAGAACAGGTGTGTTAATTGCAACCACGGGTCTCGGACTGCTTAGATTTTCTTACAGCGACGGAGCGGTTTGAGATACACAAAGCGTGAGTCTTACGTGCCAGGAGGAGGATTGCGCGTTAGTCGAAAAAACTCCACCGTGATTTTGTCCGCTCGAACTGGTGCATTAATTGCAACCACCGGCCTCGGCTTGCTTAAATTTTCTTACATTTACGGAGCGGTTTGAGACACCCAAAACCAGATTCTTACAAACAGCGAGGCACGTTCGTCACAAAAACTCTCTGTGATTTGGCTGCGGAACTGATTTTCTTCTTGTGATGGAGCGGTTTGAAACACACAAAACTTGAGTCTTCGAGCGACGAGGAGGATTCAGCTCGTTAAATCGCGAAAAACTCCACCGTGATTTCAGCCTCCCGATCTGGCGCATTAATTGCAACCATTGGCCTAGGTTTGGTTAGATTTTCTTACAGTGGCGGAGCGGTTTGTAACACACAAAACATGAGTCTTAAGTGCGACGAGGAAAACCGGACACATTAAATCGCGAAAAACTCCATTGTGATTTGGACGCCCGAGCAGGTGCACTAATTGCAACCTGCGGCCTAGGTTTGGTTAGAGTTTCTTCTGATGCTGGAACCGTTGAAACATACAAAACTTGAGTCTTACGTTACAGCGGCGAGGACTGAGCACGTTAAATCGCGAAAAACTACGCCGTGATTTTGGCCGCCCGAACTGGTGCATTAATTGCAACAGCCGGCCTTGGTTTGCGAAAGTTTTTATAGTGACGGAATGGTTTGAGACACCCAAAACTTGATTATTATCTGCAGCGAGGAGGATTGACCATGTTCGTCCCAATAAACTCCACCCATGATTTGGATGCAAGAACAGGTGTGTTAATTGCAACCACGGGTCTCGGACTGCTTAGATTTTCTTACAGCGGCGGAGCGGTTTGAGATACACAAAGCGTGAGTCTTACGTGCCAGGAGGAGGATTGCGCGTTAGTCGAAAAACTCCACCGTGATTTTGTCCGCTCGAACTGGTGCATTAATTGCAACCACCGGCCTCGGCTTGCTTAAATTTTCTTACATTTACGGAGCGGTTTGAGACACCCAAAACCAGATTCTTACAAACAGCGAGGGCACGTTAGTCACAAAAACTCTCTGTGATTTGGCTGCGGAACTGATTTTCTTCTTGTGATGGAGCGGTTTGAAACACACAAAACTTGAGTCTTCGTGCGACGAGGAGGATTCAGCTCGTTAAATCGCGAAAAACTCCACCGTGATTTCAGCCTCCCGATCTGGCGCATTAATTGCAACCATTGGCCTAGGTTTGGTTAGATTTTCTTACACTGACGGAACGGTTTGTAACACACAAAACATGAGTCTTAAGTGCGACGAGGAAAACCGGACACATTAAATCGCGAAAAACTCCATTGTGATTTGGACGCCGAGCGGGTGCACTAATTGCAACCTGCGGCCTAGGTTTGGTTAGAGTTTCTTACTGTGCTGGAACCGTTGAAACATACAAAACTTGAGTCTTCGTTACAGCGGCGAGGACTGGGCACGTTAAATCGCGAAAAACTACGCCGTGATTTTGGCCGCCCGAACTGGTGCATTAATTGCAACAACCGGCCTTGGTTTGCGAAAGTTTTTATAGTGACGGAATGGTTTGAGACACCCAAAACTTGATTATTATCTGCAGCGAGGAGGATTGACCATGTTCGTCCCAATAAACTCCACCCATGATTTGGATGCAAGAACAGGTGTGTTAATTGCAACCACGGGTCTCGGACTGCTTAGATTTTCTTACAGCGACGGAGCGGTTTGAGATACACAAAGCGTGAGTCTTACGTGCCGAGGAGGAGGATTGCGCGTTAGTCGAAAAACTCCACCGTGATTTTGTCCGCTCGAACTGGTGCATTAATTGCAACCACCGGCCTCGGCTTGCTTAAATTTTCTTACATTTACGGAGCGGTTTGAGACACCCAAAACCAGATTCTTACAAACAGCGAGGGCACGTTCGTCACAAAAAACTCTCTGTGATTTGGCTGCGGAACTGATTTTCTTCTTGTGATGGAGCGGTTTGAAACACACAAAACTTGAGTCTTCGTGCGGCGAGGAGGATTCAGCTCGTTAAATCGCGAAAAACTCCACCGTGATTTCAGCCTCCCGATCTGGCGCATTAATTGCAACCATTGGCCTAGGTTTGGTTAGATTTTCTTACAGTGTGGAGCGGTTTGTAACACACAAAACATGAGTCTTAAGTGCGACGAGGAAAACCGGACACATTAAATGCGAAAAACTCCATTGTGATTTGGACGCCCGAGCGGTGCACTAATTGCAACCTGCGGCCTAGGTTTGGTTAGAGTTTCTTACAGTGCTGGAACCGTTGAAACATACAAAACTTGAGTCTTCGTTACAGCGACGAGGACTGAGCACGTTAAATCGCGAAAAACTACGCCGTGATTTTGGCCGCCCGAACTGGTGCATTAATTGCAACAACCGGCCTTGGTTTGCGAAAGTTTTTATAGTGACGGAATGGTTTGAGACACCCAAAACTTGATTATTATCTGCAGCGAGGAGGATTGACCATGTTCGTCCCAATAAACTCCACCCATGATTTGGATGCAAGAACAGGTGTGTTAATTGCAACCACGGGTCTCGGACTGCTTAGATTTTCTTACAGCGGCGGAGCGGTTTGAGATACACAAAGCGTGAGTCTTACGTGCCAGGAGGAGGATTGCGCGCGTTAGTCGAAAAAACTCCACCGTGATTTTGTCCGCTCGAACTGGTGCATTAATTGCAACCACCGGCCTCAGCTTGCTTAAATTTTCTTACATTTACGGAGCGGTTTGAGACACCCAAAACCAGATTCTTACAAACAGCGAGGGCACGTTCGTCACAAAAAACTCTCTGTGATTTGGCTGCGGAACTGATTTTCTTCTTGTGATGGAGCGGTTTGAAACACACAAAACTTGAGTCTTCGTGCGGCGAGGAGGATTCAGCTCGTTAAATCGCGAAAAACTCCACCGTGATTTCAGCCTCCCGATCTGGCGCATTAATTGCAACCATTGGCCTAGGTTTGGTTAGATTTTCTTACTGGTGGCGGAGCGGTTTGTAACACACAAAACATGAGTCTTAAGTGCGACGAGGAAAACCGGACACATTAAATCGCGAAAAACTCCATTGTGATTTGGACGCCGAGCGGGTGCACTAATTGCAACCTGCGGCCTAGGTTTGGTTAGAGTTTCTTACGATGCTGGAACCGTTGAAACATACAAAACTTGAGTCTTCGTTACAGCGGCGAGGACTGAGCACGTTAAATCGCGAAAAACTACGCCGTGATTTTGGCCGCCCGAACTGGTGCATTAATTGCAACAGCCGGCCTTGGTTTGCGAAAGTTTTTATAGTGACGGAATGGTTTGAGACACCCAAAACTTGATTATTATCTGCAGCGAGGAGGATTGACCATGTTCGTCCCAATAAACTCCACCCATGATTTGGATGCAAGAACAGGTGTGTTAATTGCAACCACGGGTCTCGGACTGCTTAGATTTTCTTACAGCGGCGGAGCGGTTTGAGATACACAAAGCGTGAGTCTTACGTGCCGGGGAGGAGGATTGCGCCGTTAGTCGAAAAACTCCACCGTGATTTTGTCCGCTCGAACTGGTGCATTAATTGCAACCACCGGCCTCGGCTTGCTTAAATTTTCTTACATTTACGGAGCGGTTTGAGACACCCAAAACCAGATTCTTACAAACAGCGAGGGCACGTTCGTCACAAAAAACTCTCTGTGATTTGGCTGCGAGAACTGATTTTCTTCTTGTGATGGAGCGGTTTGAAACACACAAAACTTGAGTCTTCGTGCGAGAGGAGGATTCAGCTCGTTAAATCGCGAAAAACTCCACCGTGATTTCAGCCTCCCGATCTGGCGCATTAATTGCAACCATTGGCCTAGGTTTGGTTAGATTTTCTTACACGGGCGGAGCGGTTTGTAACACACAAAACATGAGTCTTAAGTGCGACGAGGAAAACCGGACACATTAAATCGCGAAAAACTCCATTGTGATTTGGACGCTTGAGCAGGTGCACTAATTGCAACCTGCGGCCTAGGTTTGGTTAGAGTTTCTTACAGTGCTGGAACCGTTGAAACATACAAAACTTGAGTCTTCGTTACAGCGAGCGAGGACTGACACGTTAAATCGCGAAAAACTACGCCGTGATTTTGGCCGCCCGAACTGGTGCATTAATTGCAACAACCGGCCTTGGTTTGCGAAAGTTTTTATAGTGGCGGAATGGTTTGAGACACCCAAAACTTGATTATTATCTGCAGCGAGGAGGATTGACCATGTTAGTCCCAATAAACTCCACCCATGATTTCGGATGCAAGAACAGGTGTGTTAATTGCAACCACGGGTCTCGGACTGCTTAGATTTTCTTACAGCGGACGGAGCGGTTTGAGATACACAAAGCGTGAGTCTTACGTGCCGGGAGGAGGATTGCGCGCGTTAGTCGAAAAAACTCCACCGTGATTTTGTCCGCTCGAACTGGTGCATTAATTGCAACCACCGGCCTCGGCTTGCTTAAATTTTCTTACATTTACGGAACGGTTTGAGACACCCAAAACCAGATTCTTACAAGCAGCGAGGGCACGTTCGTCACAAAAAACTCTCTGTGATTTGGCTGCGAACTGATTTTCTTCTTGTGATGGAGCGGTTTGAAACACACAAAACTTGAGTCTTCGTGCGACGAGGAGGATTCAGCTCGTTAAATCGCGAAAAACTCCACCGTGATTTCAGCCTCCCGATCTGGCGCATTAATTGCAACCATTGGCCTAGGTTTGGTTAGATTTTCTTACACTGGTGGAGCGGTTTGTAACACACAAAACATGAGTCTTAAGTGCGACGAGGAAAACCGGACACATTAAATCGCGAAAAACTCCATTGTGATTTGGACGCCCGAGCGGGTGCACTAATTGCAACCTGCGGCCTAGGTTTGGTTAGAGTTTCTTACAGTGCTGGAACCGTTGAAACATACAAAACTTGAGTCTTCGTTACAGCGACGAGGACTGAGCACGTTAAATCGCGAAAAACTACGCCGTGATTTTGGCCGCCCGAACTGGTGCATTAATTGCAACAACCGGCCTTGGTTTGCGAAAGTTTTTATAGTGACGGAATGGTTTGAGACACCCAAACTTGATTATTATCTGCAGCGAGGAGGATTGACCATGTTCGTCCCAATAAACTCCACCCATGATTTGGATGCAAGAACAGGTGTGTTAATTGCAACCACGGGTCTCGGACTGCTTAGATTTTCTTACAGCGACGGAGCGGTTTGAGATACACAAAGCGTGAGTCTTACGTGCCGGGAGGAGGATTGCGCGTTAGTCGAAAAACTCCACCGTGATTTTGTCCGCTCGAACTGGTGCATTAATTGCAACCACCGGCCTCGGCTTGCTTAAATTTTCTTACATTTACGGAGCGGTTTGAGACACCCAAAACCAGATTCTTACAAACAGCGAGGCACGTTAGTCACAAAAACTCTCTGTGATTTGGCTGCGGAACTGATTTTCTTCTTGTGATGGAGCGGTTTGAAACACACAAAACTTGAGTCTTCGTGCGACGAGGAGGATTCAGCTCGTTAAATCGCGAAAAACTCCACCGTGATTTCAGCCTCCCGATCTGGCGCATTAATTGCAACCATTGGCCTAGGTTTGGTTAGATTTTCTTACAGATGGCGGAGCGGTTTGTAACACACAAAACATGAGTCTTAAGTGCGACGAGGAAAACCGGACACATTAAATCGCGAAAAACTCCATTGTGATTTGGACGCCCGAGCAGGTGCACTAATTGCAACCTGCGGCCTAGGTTTGGTTAGAGTTTCTTACAGTGCTGGAACCGTTGAAACATACAAAACTTGAGTCTTACGTTACAGCGACGAGGACTTGGCACGTTAAATCGCGAAAAACTACGCCGTGATTTTGGCCGCCCGAACTGGTGCATTAATTGCAACAACTGGCCTTGGTTTGCCGAAAGTTTTTATAGTGACGGAATGGTGTGAGACACCCAAAAGTTGATTATTATCTGCAACGAGGAGGATTGACCTTGTTCGTCCCAATAAAGTCCACCCATGATTTCGGATGCAAGAACAGGGGTGTTAATTGCAACCACGGGTCTCGGACTGCTTAGATTTTCTTACAGCGACGGAACGGTTTGAGATACACAAAACGTGAGTCTTACGTGCCGGGAGGAGGATTGCGCCGTTAGTCGAAAAAACTCCACCGTGATTTTGTCCGCTCGAACTGGTGCATTAATTGCAACCACCGGCCTCGGCTTGCTTAAATTTTCTTACATTTACGGAGCGGTTTGAGACACCCAAAACCAGATTCTTACAAACAGCGAGGGCACGTTCGTCACAAAAACTCTCTGTGATTTGGCTGCGGAACTGATTTTCTTCTTGTGATGGAGCGGTTTGAAACACACAAAACTTGAGTCTTCGTGCGACGAGGAGGATTCAGCTCGTTAAATCGCGAAAAACTCCACCGTGATTTCAGCCTCCCGATCTGGCGCATTAATTGCAACCATTGGCCTAGGTTTGGTTAGATTTTCTTACAGCGGCGGAGCGGTTTGTAACACACAAAACATGAGTCTTAAGTGCGACGAGGAAAACCGGACACATTAAATCGCGAAAAACTCCATTGTGATTTGGACGCCGAGCGGGTGCACTAATTGCAACCTGCGGCCTAGGTTTGGTTAGAGTTTCTTACAGTGCTGGAACCGTTGAAACATACAAAACTTGAGTCTTCGTTACAGCGACGAGGACTGAAACACGTTAAATCGCGAAAAACTACGCCGTGATTTTGGCCGCCCGAACTGGTGCATTAATTGCAACAACCGGCCTTGGTTTGCGAAAGTTTTTATAGTGACGGAATGGTTTGAGACACCCAAACTTGATTATTATCTGCAGCGAGGAGGATTGACCATGTTCGTCCCAATAAACTCCACCCATGATTTGGATGCAAGAACAGGTGTGTTAATTGCAACCACGGGTCTCGGACTGCTTAGATTTTCTTACAGCGACGGAGCGGTTTGAGATACACAAAGCGTGAGTCTTACGTGCCAGGAGGAGGATTGCGCGTTAGTCGAAAAACTCCACCGTGATTTTGTCCGCTCGAACTGGTGCATTAATTGCAACCACCGGCCTCAGCTTGCTTAAATTTTCTTACATTTACGGAACGGTTTGAGACACCCAAAACCAGATTCTTACAAGCAGCGAGGGCACGTTAGTCACAAAAAACTCTCTGTGATTTGGCTGCGAACTGATTTTCTTCTGTGATGGAGCGGTTTGAAACACACAAAACTTGAGTCTTCGTGCGACGAGGAGGATTCAGCTCGTTAAATCGCGAAAAACTCCACCGTGATTTCAGCCTCCCGATCTGGCGCATTAATTGCAACCATTGGCCTAGGTTTGGTTAGATTTTCTTACAGATGGCGGAGCGGTTTGTAACACACAAAACATGAGTCTTAAGTGCGACGAGGAAAACCGGACACATTAAATCGCGAAAAACTCCATTGTGATTTGGACGCCCGAGCGGGTGCACTAATTGCAACCTGCGGCCTAGGTTTGGTTAGAGTTTCTTACAGTGCTGGAACCGTTGAAACATACAAAACTTGAGTCTTCGTTACAGCGACGAGGGTGGGCACGTTAAATCGCGAAAAACTACGACGTGATTTTGGCCGCCCGAACTGGTGCATTAATTGCAACAGCCGGCCTTGGTTTGCCGAAAGTTTTTATAGTGACGGAATGGTTTGAGACACCCAAAAGTTGATTATTATCTGCAACGAGGAGGATTGACCATGTTCGTCCCAATAAACTCCACCCATGATTTCGGATGCAAGAACAGGGGTGTTAATTGCAACCACGGGTCTCGGACTGCTTAGATTTTCTTACAGCGACGGAACGGTTTGAGATACACAAAACGTGAGTCTTACGTGCCAGGAGGAGGATTGCGCGTTAGTCGAAAAAACTCCACCGTGATTTTGTCCGCTCGATCTGGTGCATTAATTGCAACCACCGGCCTCAGCTTGCTTAAATTTTCTTACATTTACGGAACGGTTTGAGACACCCAAAACCAGATTCTTACAAGCAACGAGGGCACGTTCGTCACAAAAAACTCTCTTGTGATTTGGCTGCGAACTGATTTTCTTCTTGTGATGGAGCGGTTTGAAACACACAAAACTTGAGTCTTCGTGCGACGAGGAGGATTCAGCTCGTTAAATCGCGAAAAACTCCACCGTGATTTCAGCCTCCCGATCTGGCGCATTAATTGCAACCATTGGCCTAGGTTTGGTTAGATTTTCTTACACGTGGCGGAGCGGTTTGTAACACACAAAACATGAGTCTTAAGTGCGACGAGGAAAACCGGACACATTAAATCGCGAAAAACTCCATTGTGATTTGGACGCCGAGCGGGTGCACTAATTGCAACCTGCGGCCTAGGTTTGGTTAGAGTTTCTTACAGTGCTGGAACCGTTGAAACATACAAAACTTGAGTCTTCGTTACAGCGGCGAGGACTGGGCACGTTCGTCGCGAAAAACTACGACGTGATTTTGGCCGCCCGAACTGGTGCATTAATTGCAACAGCCGGCCTTGGTTTGCCGAAAGTTTTTATAGTGACGGAATGGTTTGAGACACCCAAAAGTTGATTATTATCTGCAACGAGGAGGATTGACCATGTTCGTCCCAATAAACTCCACCCATGATTTCGGATGCAAGAACAGGGGTGTTAATTGCAACCACGGGTCTCGGACTGCTTAGATTTTCTTACAGCGACGGAACGGTTTGAGATACACAAAACGTGAGTCTTACGTGCCAGGAGGAGGATTGCGCACGTTCGTCCCGAAAAACTCCACCGTGATTTTGTCCGCTCGAACTGGTGCATTAATTGCAACCACCGGCCTCCGCTTGCTTAAATTTTCTGTCATTTACGGAACGGTTTGAGACACCCAAAACCAGATTCTTACAAGCAACGAGGGCACGTTCGTCACAAAAACTCTCTGTGATTTGGCTGCGAACTGATTTTCTTCTTGTGATGGAGCGGTTTGAAACACACAAAACTTGAGTCTTCGTGCGACGAGGAGGATTCAGCTCGTTAAATCGCGAAAAACTCCACCGTGATTTCAGCCTCCCGATCTGGCGCATTAATTGCAACCATTGGCCTAGGTTTGGTTAGATTTTCTTACAGTGGCGGAGCGGTTTGTAACACACAAAACATGAGTCTTAAGTGCGACGAGGAAAACCGGACACATTAAATCGCGAAAAACTCCATTGTGATTTGGACGCCGAGCGGTGCACTAATTGCAACCTGCGGCCTAGGTTTGGTTAGAGTTTCTTACAGTGCTGGAACCGTTGAAACATACAAAACTTGAGTCTTCGTTACAGCGACGAGGACTGGGCACGTTAAATCGCGAAAAACTACGCCGTGATTTTGGCCGCCCGAACTGGTGCATTAATTGCAACAGCCGGCCTTGGTTTGCCGAAAGTTTTTATAGTGACGGAATGGTTTGAGACACCCAAAACTTGATTATTATCTGCAACGAGGAGGATTGACCATGTTCGTCCCAATAAACTCCACCCATGATTTCGGATGCAAGAACAGGGGTGTTCACGGGTCTCGGACTGCTTAGATTTTCTTACAGCGACGGAACGGTTTGAGATACACAAAACGTGAGTCTTACGTGCCGGGGAGGAGGATTGCGCACGTTCGTCCCGAAAAACTCCACCGTGATTTTGTCCGCTCGAACTGGTGCATTAATTGCAACCACCGGCCTCAGCTTGCTTAAATTTTCTTACATTTACGGAACGGTTTGAGACACCCAAAACCAGATTCTTACAAACAGCGAGGGCACGTTCGTCACAAAAACTCTCTGTGATTTGGCTGCCAGAACTGATTTTCTTCTGTGATGGAGCGGTTTGAAACACACAAAACTTGAGTCTTACGTGCGACGAGGAGGATTCAGCTCGTTCGTCGCGAAAAACTCCACCGTGATTTCAGCCTCCCGATCTAGCGCATTAATTGCAACCATTGGCCTAGGTTTGGTTAGATTTTCTTACACTGACGGAACGGTTTGTAACACACAAAACATGAGTCTTAAGTGCGACGAGGAAAACCGGAGACATTCGTCGCGAAAAACTCCATTGTGATTTCGGACGCCCGAAGGGGTGCACTAATTGCAACCTGCGGCCTAGGTTTGGTTAGAGTTTCTTACAGTGCTGGAACCGTTCGAAACATACAAAACTTGAGTCTTGCGTGCAACGACGAGGACTGGGCACGTTCGTCGCGAAAAACTACGCCGTGATTTTGGCCGCCCGAACTGGTGCATTAATTGCAACAGCCGGCCTTGGTTTGCCGAAAGTTTTTATAGTGACGGAATGGTTTGAGACACCCAACACTTGATTATTATCTGCAACGAGTAGGATTGACCATGTTCGTCCCAATAAACTCCACCCATGATTTCCGATGCAAGAACAGGGGTGTTAATTGCAACCACGGGTCTCGGACTGCTTATATTTTCTTACAGCGACGGAACGGTTTGAGATACACAAAACGTGAGTCTTACGTGCCAGGAGGAGGATTGCGCCGTTAGTCGAAAAAACTCCACCGTGATTTTGTCCGCTCGAACTGGTGCATTAATTGCAACCACCGGCCTCAGCTTGCTTAAATTTTCTTACATTTACGGAACGGTTTGAGACACCCAAAACCAGATTCTTACAAGCAACGAGGGCACGTTAAGTCACAAAAACTCTCTGTGATTTGGCTGCGGAACTGATTTTCTTCTTGTGATGGAGCGGTTTGAAACACACAAAACTTGAGTCTTACGTGCGACGAGGAGGATTCAGCTCGTTAAATCGCGAAAAACTCCACCGTGATTTCAGCCTCCCGATCTGGCGCATTAATTGCAACCATTGGCCTAGGTTTGGTTAGATTTTCTTACACCGACGGAACGGTTTGTAACACACAAAACATGAGTCTTAAGTGCGACGAGGAAAACCGGACACATTAAATCGCGAAAAACTCCATTGTGATTTGGACGCCCGAGCAGGTGCACTAATTGCAACCTGCGGCCTAGGTTTGGTTAGAGTTTCTTACAGTGCTGGAACCGTTGAAACATACAAAACTTGAGTCTTCGTTACAGCGACGAGGACTGAACACGTTAAATCGCGAAAAACTACGCCGTGATTTTGGCCGCCCGAACTGGTGCATTAATTGCAACAGCCGGCCTTGGTTTGCCGAAAGTTTTTATAGTGACGGAATGGTTTGAGACACCCAAAACTTGATTATTATCTGCAACGAGGAGGATTGACCATGTTCGTCCCAATAAACTCCACCCATGATTTCGGATGCAAGAACAGGGGTGTTAATTGCAACCACGGGTCTCGGACTGCTTAGATTTTCTTACAGCGACGGAACGGTTTGAGATACACAAAACGTGAGTCTTACGTGCCAGGAGGAGGATTGCGCACGTTCGTCCCGAAAAACTCCACCGTGATTTTGTCCGCTCGAACTGGTGCATTAATTGCAACCACCGGCCTCAGCTTGCTTAAATTTTCTTACATTTACGGAACGGTTTGAGACACCCAAAACCAGATTCTTACAAGCAACGAGGGCACGTTCGTCACAAAAACTCTACTGTGATTTCGGCTGCCAGAACTGATTTTCTTACTGTGATGGAACGGTTTGAAACACACAAAACTTGAGTCTTACGTGCGACGAGGAGGATTCAGCTCGTTCGTCGCGAAAAACTCCACCGTGATTTCAGCCTCCCGATCTGGCGCATTAATTGCAACCATTGGCCTAGGTTTGGTTAGATTTTCTTACACTGACGGAACGGTTTGTAACACACAAAACATGAGTCTTAAGTGCGACGAGGAAAACCGGACACATTCGTCGCGAAAAACTCCATTGTGATTTCGGACGCCCGAACGGGTGCACTAATTGCAACCTGCGGCCTAGGTTTGGTTAGAGTTTCTTACAGTGCTGGAACCGTTCGAAACATACAAAACTTGAGTCTTACGTGCAACGACGAGGACTGGGCACGTTCGTCGCGAAAAACTACGACGTGATTTTGGCCGCCCGAACTGGTGCATTAATTGCAACAGCCGGCCTTGGTTTGCCGAAAGTTTTTATAGTGACGGAATGGTTTGAGACACCCAACACTTGATTATTATCTGCAACGAGGAGGATTGACCATGTTCGTCCCAATAAACTCTACCCATGATTTCGGATGCAAGAACAGGGGTGTTAATTGCAACCACGGGTCTCGGACTGCTTAGATTTTCTGACAGCGACGGAACGGTTTGAGATACACAAAACGTGAGTCTTACATGCCAGGAGGAGGATTGCGCACGTTCGTCCCGAAAAACTTGACCGTGATTTTGTCCGCTCGATCTGGTGCATTAATTGCAACCACCGGCCTCAGCTTGCTTAAATTTTCTTACATTTACGGAATGGTTTGAGACACCCAAAACCAGATTCTTCCAAGCAACGAGGGCACGTTCGTCACAAAAAACTGTACTGTGATTTCGGCTGCCAGAACTGATTTTCTTACTGTGATGGAACGGTTTGAAACACACAAAACTTGAGTCTTACGTGCGACGAGGAGGATTCAGCTCGTTCGTCGCGAAAAACTCCACCGTGATTTCAGCCTCCCGATTTGGCGCATTAATTGCAACCATTGGCCTAGGTTTGGTTAGATTTTCTTACACTGACGGAACGGTTTGTAACACACAAAACATGAGTCTTAAGTGCGACGAGGAAAACCGGATGATGAGGACATCACTATCTTCGATATAGCCACACCGACAACTCAACGAAAAGATAGAATGATGAAGGGACCAGTTACGCGAGCTCGTGCACGTCAGCAAATGGTCAACATGGTGCTATGGAATTATGGAGAAGCACCATCTCATGAAGCAGACATCATACGCCAGCATGTAAAGAAGATGAAGACTCCACATAAAGATGGGCCTGCCCATAAGGAGGTGCCATGGCCAGGTTGGGCCTAGCTCACGGCTGGCCCAAGGTGGCTAGGCGCCCCCCCCCCCCCACTCCTAACCCACACGGCCCAACAGCAACAGATTAGTACCATATTGCTTAGTGCTTGATCTCTGGCAGCCCCCTTACACTATATAAAGCATGTAATAGGCGCCACAAAGGACTTGGGTTTTGTTTAGGAATCAGTTTAGCTTCTTTGCTACTGTCCGTGCAAGCACGTGTCGATTAGACCGTCTGCGCACGTGTAAACAAGACTCCAACTTTCAGATTAGTTTGCCTGAATTCAAATATTCACATTAGCAATTTCAGATTGCTTGTTATCTTGTTCTTGCTCGTTCTCGATTGCGTGCAGGATCGTTGTTCGTGCTCGCAGGATCAACAAATCAGGAGATTGGTGTACCGTTGCTAAGGCGCAAGCGTGGTGGGACGGTTGTAGTCGGGCCGCTAACGCCAAACTCCGAATCAGATCGAGAGTTTCCTCATCTCTCATCGAAAGATCGGGACACTTAGCCTATCAGTTGGTATCAGAGCCTTCGGGTTGCTCGGTGAGAGATTCCACCCTCGCTTCATTAGTAGATTGATTTTTTTTTCCTACCTATTGTCCAGCAAGTGCCAGATTATCAATTTCTAATTCCAAGCCAGTTTGAGCCTACGCTATGTTTTTTTTAGTTACATAAATTGAATTTGCATTACGTGTTGATTTGTTGCTGGTCGTAGTGTCTAGTTTGATTAGAGTTTCGAATTCGTAGTCACCTAGGCGTCACGCTACTTCAATTTTTTTCTCATCACAGCCACCAATTTCCTGCAACGCAAAACCAATTAACGGCATCAGTTTTATATTTGCTCCACGAATTCAGCAATCTTACCAAATCAAGTGCCATAATTGCTGGAATTTTTGCTGCACACAGTTTCCAACTTTCCTTGCGTGCAGCTAGCTATAATTATCTTTCCATTGTGTGCCACCAAATTAAATATTCCAAATTGCTGCGCACCTAATTACATATTCCTGTTGTTTGTGCACTTTTTATCACGGAAACAATTCGTTGGCTGCATAAGTTCCATCGGAAGCACAAAAAAAAAGGGGCAGGTGCAAATAAGAAAGAGCCGCACCATAAAAAAAAAAGTGAAAAACAAGGAAAAGTGAAAAAGAAGAGAAGGAAAAATTTGAAGAGTTTCATCTTCGTGTTCAGCATCTGTTCTGTGACATACATCTGTGATACGGTTCGCGTCTCTATTTCAGTCTAGGCCTATGATCGGCATATATCGGCTTGAATGTTTATTCAATTTGTGTGACTATTTTGGCATTAGCGTTTTCATTTGCTACCATATTAGCCACCTATAGCTACACACATCCTCCAACTGTTCCGATACTTGCTACTTGCACCGGTACATTATATCTTTTGATGTTTGACTTGCCGGTTGCCGACAACTCCTGTTCCGTTTGGTAAGAATTGGTAAGAATTTGATTAACAAGTAGAGAGTTGAGTGCCTTTGTTAGCCACATCCTAGTAGTTGATAGGGCAATTTAACTCTTGTGTTTGCTTGTTTCCCTCTCTTGTTTTTCATCTAACCATGTCAGGAACAGACGATAATGTGCCCCCTAACTCACCCCGTACACAACGCATCATACAACACTTTGATCGACAAGCACGGCAGGTGCGTCTCGAAAATCTGGAAGAGGATGTACGAGTGACCAATGAACGACTTGGTCAGCTTGAAGCTGCACAAATTGAGACTAACTTGTCTCTCACAGCCGTCAATGCTTCACTTAACCAAATTCTCGCTCACCTTGATGGATTGGGCGATACCAATACAGTTCACGAGGTGAATAACCGACCACGACGGGATGACAGTCATGGAGCATTGGGCAGTGATGTTGCCGACAATAATGATGATGAATATGTTGCCGACACTGAGGTTGACGAGGTAGACGACGCGTCACGTCGTCGACTTCAACGCAATCGCACTGGTATGGTTCCTTTGCAACATAACGACGTGCCATTGCAGCCTCACTTGGTAAGATCAAATTCACTATCCCACCTTTTGATGGCAAATATGATCCTGATGCTTATCTTACATGGGTATTAGAAATCGAACAAAAATTTGATTGCCATGATTATCCACACGACAAAAGAGTTAAAGCTGCCACTAGTGAATTTACTGCTTTTGCTTCTGTTTGGTGGAGTGAATATAAACGCAAAAATCCAAATGCTGCACGTACTTGGGAAGACTTAAAAGAATCATGCGTGCTAGATTTGTTCCTTCATATTATCGCGTGATCTTTTAAATAAATTGCAACAATTGAGGCAAGGTAGTAACTCTGTAGAAGAATATTATCAAGAATTGCAAATGGGTATGCTTAGATGTGAGCTAGTTGAAAATGAAGAAGCTGCCATGGCTAGGTTTATGGGTGGGTTAAACCGTGAAATTCAAGATATTCTCGACTATAAAGAGTACAATTCCATCACCCGTTTGTTTCATCTTGCTTGCAAAGCTGAACGGGAAGTGCAGGGTCGACGTGCAAGCACAAGAGCTACCTTTTCTGTAGGTCGTGCTAACAATTGGACACCTCGTACACCCAGTACTACTGCTGCCCGTGCTACTCCTTCTGCTCCTACTTCAACAAAAGACGAGCCTCGGGTTTCTTCCGTTGATGCTTCCAAAGCAACCGCGGTAAAGAAAACAATGGCGCCGGAACTTCCTAAGAGCTCATCATCTGTAGCATCAACTGGCAGGACTCGAGATGTGCAATGTCATCAATGCAAAGGCTATGGACATATCAGGAGCCAATGTCCAAGCAAGCGCATTTTAGTCATACGCGATAACGGTGAGTATTCTTCTGCTAGTGATATTGATGAAGATACACATGCTTTGCTAGCTAATTCTGCAGAATACGAGGAGGACCATATTGTGGCTGATCATGCCGATGGCTACAAAAGCCTCATCGTACAACGGGTCCTGAGTGTTCAAATGGAACAAGCGGAACACAATCAACGACACAATTTATTCCAAACTAAGTGTGTGGTGAAGGAGCGTTCGTGTCGAGTGATCATTGATGGTGGCAGTTGCAACAACTTGGCTAGTTCGACATGGTGGACAAGCTCTCTTTGAACACTCGACCTCATCCTCATCCATACTATGTTCAATGGTTTAACAACTCTGGTAAGATTAAGGTAACACGCTTCGTTACAGTTCCTTTGTCTATTGGTTCATACAATGATTCTGTTGATTGCGATGTTGTGCCGATGCAAGCGTGTTCTATATTGTTAGGACGACCATGGCAATATGATAACAATTCTACTCATCATGGCCAATCCAATCAATATTCCTTTGTGCATCATGGAAAGAAAATTGTTTTGCATCCAATGTTGCCAACTGCTATTCTGAAAGATGAGCTTGCTAGAGCTAACAAATTGCGAGAAACTGAAAATGCAAGTCAAATTGTGGCTAAATCTAAAAATGAGATCAAACTGAAAGGTGCTTGTTTATTGACTACGAAATCAGATTTGCATGAGCTTATCAATGACAATTCTTCCTGCTATGCTTTGGTTTGCACAAATGCTTTGTTTGTTCTAGACGATTTGCCCGTTACTTTGCCTCCTGCTATCACTAACCTTTTGCAGGAGTATAATGATGTATTTCCAAAGGAGATGCCTCCAGGTTTACCACCAGTCCGGGGGATTGAGCATCAGATTGACCTCATTCCTGGAGCATCTTTACCAAACCGTGCACCATACCGAACAAACCCTGAAGAAACAAAGGAGATACAACGCCAAGTTCAAGAATTGCTCGACAAAGGGTATGTACGTGAATCACTTAGCCCTTGTGCTGTCCCTGTCATCCTAGTACCCAAAAAGAATGGATCATGGCGTATGTGTGTTGACTGTAGAGCAATCAATAATATCACTATTCGATATCGTCATCCTATTCCTAGGTTAGATGATATGCTAGATGAATTAAGTGGCTCTACTGTGTTTTCAAAAGTAGATTTGCGAAGTGGGTACCATCAGATTAGAATGAAATTGGGCGATGAATGGAAAACTGCTTTTAAAACCAAGTTTGGGTTATATGAATGGTTAGTGATGCCTTTTGGGTTAACTAATGCACCTAGCACTTTCATGAGACTAATGAATGAGGTTTTACGAAAATTCATTGGGAAATTTGTGGTGGTCTACTTTGATGATATTTTGATCTATAGCAAATCACTTGAGGAACACTTAGATCACTTGCGTGCTGTTTTTGCTGCTTTACGTGATGCACGCTTGTTTGGTAACATTGAGAAGTGCACCTTTTGCACCGATCGAGTCTCTTTTCTTGGTTATGTTGTCACTCCGCAGGGCATTGAAGTTGACCAGTCAAAAGTTGAAGCAATACAAGGATGGCCAGTACCTAAGACGGTGACACAGTTGCGAAGTTTTCTTGGTCTTGCAGGCTTCTACCGGCGCTTTGTGAAGGATTTTAGCACCATTGCCGCGCCGCTGAATCAACTAACAAAGAAGGGAGTTCCTTTTGTTTGGACTGATGATCACGAGACTGCCTTCAACATCTTGAAAGATAAGTTGACACATGCACCCTTACTCCAACTTCCAGATTTCTCTAAAACATTTGAGCTAGAATGTGATGCCAGTGGAGTAGGCTTGGGAGGTGTTCTTTTGCAAGAAAGAAAACCTATGGCATACTTTAGTGAGAAATTGAGTGGGCCTAGTTTGAACTATTCTACTTATGATAAGGAACTTTATGCTTTAGTTCGAACTTTGGAAACTTGGCAACATTATTTATGGCCCAAAGAATTTGTGATTCACTCTGATCATGAGTCTCTCAAACACATTCGAAGTCAAAAAAAATTGAATCATAGACATGCTAAATGGGTTGAATTCATAGAATCTTTTCCCTATGTTATCAAACATAAGCAGGGAAAAGACAATGTGATTGCTGATGCTTTGTCTCGACGTTATGCTTTACTTTCTACACTTGACTTCAAAATCTTTGGATTAGCAACCATTAAACAACAATATGCTACCGATGCTGATTTCAAAGATGTTTTGCTGCATTGTAAAGACGGAAAAACATGGAACAAATTTGTCCTCACCAAGGATGGATTTGTATTTCGCGCTAACAAGCTGTGCATTCCAGCTGGGTCCGTGCGTTTGTTGCTTTTGCAGGAGGCACATGGAGGCGCTTTGATGGGACACTTTGCTGTCAAAAAGACGGAGGATTTACTTGCTAGCCATTTTTATTGGCCCAAGATGCGAAGAGACGTTGAAAGGTATGTAGCTCGCTGCATAACTTGTCAAAAGGCAAAATCTCGTCTTCAACCCCACGGTTTGTATATGCCTCTCCCTGTTCCTTCTTTACCTTGGGAAGACATTTCAATGGACTTTGTTTTAGGATTGCCTAGAACTAAGAAGGGCAGGGATAGCATATTTGTGGTGGTTGATAGATTCTCTAAGATGGCTCATTTCATACCATGCCATAAAACTGATGATGCTACTCACGTTGCTGATCTTTTCTTTCGTGAAATTGTTCGCTTGCATGGTGTGCCAAATACAATTGTTTCAGATAGAGATGCTAAATTTCTTAGTCATTTCTGGAGAATTCTATGGGCTAAATTGGGGACTAAATTATTATTCTCAACTACTTGTCATCCCCAGACTGATGGACAAACCGAGGTTGTTAATAGAACACTTTCTACCATGCTACGGGCTGTGTTAAATAAGAACATTAAAATGTGGGAAGAATGCTTACCTCATGTTGAGTTTGCTTACAATAGATCAATGCATTCTACTACCAAGATGTGCCCTTTTGAGATTGTGTATGGTTTTGTCCCTCGTGCTCCGATTGATTTATTGCCACTACCATCTTCTGAAAGGATTAATTTTGATGCTAAGCAACGTGCTGATTTGATGCTAAAAATACATGAGTCAACAAAAGAGAACATTGAACGTATGAATGCTAAATATAAACTTGCTGGTAGTGAAGGAAGAAAGCAATTAATATTTGAACCTGGAGATCTTGTTTGGTTACATTTGCGCAAAGATCGTTTTCCTGAGTTACGGAAATCTAAGTTAATGCATGAGCTGATGGTCCATTTAAGGTACTGGAACGGATTAACGATAATGCATATAAGCTTGAGTTGCCTGCAGATTTTGGGGTTAGCCCCACATTTAACATTGCAGATTTAAAGCCATACTTGGGTTCCGAGGAGGAGCTTGAGTCGAGGACGACTCCGATGCAAGAAGGGGAGGATGATGAGGACATCACTATCTTCGATATAGCCACACCGACAACTCAACGACAAGATAGAATGATGAAGGGACCAGTTACGCGAGCTCGTGCACGTCAGCAAATGGTCAACATGGTGCTATGGAATTATGGAGAAGCACCATCTCATGAAGCAGACATCATACGCCAGCATGTAAAGAAGATGAAGACTCCACATAAAGATGGGCCTGCCCATAAGGAGGTGCCATGGCCAGGTTGGGCCTAGCTCACGGCTGGCCCAAGGTGGCTAGGCGCCCCCCCACTCCTAAACCACACGGCCCAACTGCAACAGATTAGTACAATATTGCTTAGTGCTTGATCTCTGGCAGCCCCCTTACACTATATAAAGCATGTAATAGGCGCCACAAAGGACTTGGGTTTTGTTTAGGAATCAGTTTAGCTTCTTTGCTACTGTCCGTGCAAGCACGTGTCGATTAGACCGTCTGCGCACGTGTAAACAAGACTCCAACTTTCAGATTGGTTTGCCTGAATTCAAATATTCACATTAGCAATTTCAGATTGCTTGTTATCTTGTTCTTGCTCGTTCTCGATTGCGTGCAGGATCGTTGTTCGTGCTCCGGCAGGATCAACAAATCAGGAGATTGGTGTACCGGTTGCTAAGGCGCAAGCGTCGTGGACGGTTGTAGTTGGGCCGCTAACGTCAAACTCCGAATCAGATCGAGAGTTTCCACATCTCTCATCGAAAGATCGGGAGACTTAGCCTATCACCGGACACATTCATCGCGAAAAACTCCATTGTGATTTCGGACGCCCGAACGGGTGCACTAATTGCAACCTGCGGCCTAGGTTTGGTTAGAGTTTCTTACAGTGCTGGAACCGTTCGAAACATACAAAACTTGAGTCTTACGTGCAACGACGAGGACTGGGCACGTTCGTCGCGAAAAACTACGCCGTGATTTTGGCCGCCCGAACTGGTGCATTAATTGCAACAGCCGGCCTTGGTTTGCCGAAAGTTTTTATAGTGACGGAATGGTTTGAGACACCCAACACTTGATTATTATCTGCAACGAGGAGGATTGACCATGTTCGTCCCAATAAACTCCACCCATGATTTCGGATGCAAGAACAGGGGTGTTAATTGCAACCACGGGTCTCGGACTGCTTATATTTTCTTACAGCGACGGAACGGTTTGAGATACACAAAACGTGAGTCTTACGTGCCAGGAGGAGGATTGCGCACATTCGTCCCGAAAAACTCCACCGTGATTTTGTCCGCTCGATCTGGTGCATTAATTGCAACCACCGGCCACAGCTTGCTTAAATTTTCTTACATTTACGGAACGGTTTGAGACACCCAAAACCAGATTCTCACAAGCAACGAGGGCACGTTCGTCACAAAAAACTGTACTGTGATTTCGGCTGCCAGAACTGATCTTCTTACTGTGATGGAATGGTTTGAAACACACAAAACTTGAGTCTTAAGTGCGACGAGGAGGATTAAGTTCGTTCGTCGCGAAAAACTCCACAGTGATTTCAGCCTCCCGATCTGGCGCATTAATTGCAACCATTGGCCGAGGTTTGGTTAGATTTTCTTACACTGACGGAACGGTTAGTAACACACAAAACATGAGTCTTAAGTGCGACGAGGAAAACCGGACACATTCGTCGCGAAAAACTCCATTGTGATTTCGGACGCCCGAACAGGTGCACTAATTGCAACCTGCGGCCTAGGTTTGGTTAGAGTTTCTTACGATCTGGAACCGTTCAAACATACAAAACTTGAGTCTTACGTGCAACGACGAGGATCGGGCACGTTAAATCGCGAAAAACTACGCCGTGATTTTGGCCGCCGAACTGGTGCATTAATTGCAACAACCGCCTTGGTTTGCCGAAAGTTTTTATAGTGACGGAATGGTTTGAGACACCCAACACTTGATTATTATCTGCAACGAGGAGGATTGACCATGTTCGTCCCAATAAACTCCACCCATGATTTGGATGCAAGA